>BQNB010128369.1:0-19289 GCA_026074375.1 Tanacetum coccineum
TAGGTATTATTTATTATCAAGTTTTACATTTATTTTTAGCCGACTATACCTAAAACAACACTAACGGGCAGTGTACCCGGTCAGATGTAGTTTTGTTGGTAAGTAGGGTGTCGATCACTAAGATCAAGAGTGTTAATTCCTAAGTTTACCAGTATTTTATTCCTAATTTATCTAATTCTAATTTATCCCTAAATCTAATGCAGGGGGTAAGCGTATCAGCCTGAGAGACTGGCACAATGTTTTGGATATTAAGGCAATGTAAAGGATAAATAATGTTGATCCCACTTCAATAGATTGAATTCTTTAGCTTGTATAAGGTTTAGTTATATTAGATAAATCTAACACAACTATAGTAGAAACTTTGTTTGAATGTATTAAAGATTATGCGAAATCTAATCTTTAATATTAAGAAGAATTATCAATGAAACAGTAAAATAATGAATAATAAATAACAAATAAGCTCTAATATTATTAATGATAATTATACGAATACTCTACCAGTATTAGGGTTATAAAGACCTTGAAGCTATGATAATTCTATGAATGACTCGTATCAATCTCTATGCCCTAGAACCTCCTTTTATACACCGAGTCCTAAATGGCTTACAATACTTTCATAAGTATATCAAATCTTTTAAACAAATAAGTTATACATATCTTTACACAAATAACTCATATAAATCATATAAGAAGTACTAACTAACTCAGCAGTACTAACTTCTTCACTAGCAGCATTAACTCCTTCAGCAACATTAACTTTGTACTAACAGTAGTAACTTTTGTACCAGCTATAGTAACTACTAAGCAGTTTTTCTTCTAAGTCTCTGAGCAGCACTAATATGCACTAGCAGTAGTAACTTTACACTAGCAGTACTAACTGTGTACTAGTAGTAGTAAACACTTAGCATTTTTCTCTGAAGTTCTTGAGCAGCACTAACTCCAGATGAGCAGCAGTAATACTAGCAGCATTAAGAAGGCTTTTAATCCCAACAATCCTCCCTTAAACTTGATATTCTTCTTCAAAATCATCAAGTTTCTTCATTTAAAGCTTCATCAACACCAGGAGGATGCTTCCAAACACTTTATTGATTCTTAAGCTATTTTGTGAGAAGTTTAAGAAGTTGATATGCCATTTCACTTAAATAATCAACCTGAAGCTTCTTGTTTAGCATATTTGTAATTGTAGATGGTATAAGGGGATACTTATTTTCTACCAACATTTGAATGTGCACATGTTGCTCAATGAATGTACTCCACAAGAATCATACATCTTCCAATCCAATACTTTGTAGTTTTATTGATTCTTCCATACTGTATCTTCTACATGTGGATCAAACATTGTCTTCAAATCCCCCAATAACAATAAATCCAAGTCTTCTACTGGTCTTGTTGACTTATATTTAGCTTTTACTAATTTATACAGATCTTCCAAATCTTCCATGCTAAAACTTTTAAGCATATGACTAAATATCATGTACATCTGAGACTTTCCATCAGCTCTTACTATTTGATAATAGCTTTTCTTTCCTTCTTTGTAGATCTTCTAGTCAACAATAGTTGGAGACTTAGTAGCTAAAGGTACAGCATCAATTGCAACCTCTTCTTCATCTGGAATGACTTCCATTAAACTTTGAAGCTCTACTGTGTCTTTATCATCATCCACATTTTTCTTCTTAGTACTCTCTTGTTCTAACTCTTCTCCTGTTCTAGGTGAACTACCTTCCACCAAGTCTATTCTGAAGTCAACAAATGTATTCACCCTCTTGAAAGCTCTGTCAAATATCTTTTGAATAGAATCAAAAGATTTGTTCTTCAAGTCTTTGAGCTTCTTTCCTTCTATATTCTTTAGGTAAGTACACATGATTTTTCTTTGTTGAGCTTGAGTTGGTGGTTTGTTCCTCTTCTCTTCTGCACTTTTAGCAGCAAAGTGCTTTCTTCTTTGCTCCAAGAGTTGTTAAAATAATTTTGCCTTTTCTTCAACAGGCAACTCTTCTTGCTCCTCTGCTTACAGTCTTTGAGCCAATTCATGATCTGCCTCAATCTTAGCCTGAATATCCTCCCATTCTTTAGTTAAGGCAATATTGGCTTCTTGTTCTTTTTCAGCTTTCTCTGTTGCGAGTATTTCTTCTTCATCAAATTCAGCTTGTAATCTTTTTGCAGTTTCTTCATCAAAATTGATTTGATCTTTCTTCTTCATTGGCTTCTTAGGTTCTACCATTATCCCTTTACCCTTGTCCTGAGATTGTTTTGAAGAAATTGTTGTTGTTGTTGTTTTTGTTGTTGTACCTGGCTCTTGTATAACAATCCCTTTCACCTTTGGTTTTGAAGTTTTTAATGCTTCAAGTGCTTGAGCCAAAGTAATTTCTTCAGTAGTTATTGTAACAGTTTTAACTTGAGCAGCATCAACTACTTCTTCATTTTGCCTTGCAATAAACACCTCTTTACCACCTAAATCATTTACATCAAACATCTCATCATCAGCATGATCATTAACCAGGGTAATTTCTTCATCAGCATCAATATCATCAATCTTCCTCTCCTGTTTGGATGCATCCTCACCCAAACTTTCTTCATCTCCAGAGGATTCTACCCTTGCACTCAAACCAACTTTGTATAATCTCTTCAGCTTATGAGTTCTTGACCTATTCCTCTTTTCAAGCTTCTTGACCCTCCTTTTCAGACTAGTAATCTTATTATGTTGAGTGGTCTTTGTCTTCTCTAAATCAAGAACCCTATTTTGTAAAGTGGTACATAGTGCCATTAATTCCTCAAGTTTAAGTCTATCCTCATCACTTCAAAGTGTGTTAACTCTTGCGAGCAGTGAATCATTGGAAAGTTTAGATACACTCTCAAACCTAGTTTGAGCAATAGTATCCCCCATTGTTTCTTGGCACCCAGGACCACCACCTGATGTTACCACTATCCTGCTCTGCTTTTAAGCTAGAATCAGTAGTGGTAGCCCTCACCAAACTGTCACCCAACTCCTTATAGACAGCCTCATCTGTAACATTTTCAATAGGATCACTAGACTGAGGTATCTGAGTGTCTTTTCTCTTAGGTTTTCTAGGTTTTTGTGTCTTTTGAGGTTGAGATGTGGATGTTTCTAAAATGGTGGGTGTGTGTTAGGGATCAATGGACATTGCTGAACCTTTACCCATTTCAGATTGGTTTTGTACCACCATTGTTGAAAACAAAGGTGTTATTCTACCAGAAAAACCTTTGCCTATTCTTCTCATATTACCAAAAATCTTTTTAGTGTGAGAGGGTGCACTAAATTTTCTCTTATGAGTTGGTACCCCCATCAAGTTGTTTGTCCAAAAAGATTTGCAAAAACCTTGGATACATTGAAAATTTATCAGACACATTATCTAAGTTTCTAATCATACTATCAAAAATCAATTTTGAAAAATTAAATTTCTGGTTAGTAGCTAAACAAATAATGGCAGATGCCAACTCATTCCATGCAGTAGTCTTTGGACTTAGACACTGTAAAATAGTATGAATTAGAAATTTCCATTGTGGGGAAAAGAATGCTCTATAAAAAGTTAGTTTTTTAGAAATTTTCTCATACCCCATCAATGCAAGATTTTCAAAACTGGTAGAATTTGGGAAACAATCAACACATTCCTTATCTGCTAGTTGAAGATCACTTCTAACAGATGATTCAGTGATGACTATTTCACTGTACTTCCCCATTGATGGTTTTGGCCATGGTAGTAGACCAGAACAGTTTAATGTAGGAAACATATATAGTGGGATTGGCAGTTAATGCATACCTTAAAGGGTGTGCATTCAGAAAATCCACTATTTGTTCAAACCTATCACACTCTGTGGGTTTAGACAAAAATGCGACCATGTTATGAGTATCCGCAAACTTTAGAGTCGACATTTGTGTTGGATGTTGATAATGGATGATCGAATTGAGTTAGGGTTTGTGATTAGAGAGGATTTGAATGTATGAAATCGATTAAATGATTGATTGAAACCCTTAATCAAAGTATTTATGAAAAATACCCTCAACATCTGTAACTTAGAACCAGCAGTAGTAAGTTATGCCTAGCAGCATTAACTTATAACCAGCAGTATTAACTCCAATTCCATTCCAAACAGCCTTTCCATCATCAATCTAACACTTTTCTTTGCTTTTCCTGTGATTTTCCCTCCTTTAGGACTCCCTCCAAAAGCAACATATCCTCCATCTATCTTTTCATAGTTTGTAAGATAGGACATTGATGTGTTTCAAAAGCTTTAAATTTATATTACTGAAAATACCGAACAATTACACGGAAACACACAGGTAAAGTATAACCCTCATTTATAATATAGTATTGTAGGTAAGTCAGGTCGTTCCACAGGAGATTGGCAATTCTAAGATAAAGTCGATAATATTACGAAATAGGATTATCTTATAGAATGTCACGGGTCTAAAGATAATGGTCTAATTCAATTAAAAGGCATGTTTGGTTAATGGAACAAGAGATATAATAGATAAACTTGAGTGGATGAATGGCTCACGGATGTAGGTATAATCGATTTAAGAATGTTTAGTTGCTTAAAAAGATTGTCTATTATTCATAACGAAAAACCCTTTCGGCCTTTATCTTTAATCATGAAAATGCTTTAAGTTTGATCCGTGTTTGATGATAAGTAATATAAGCTTTCTAAACCAAGTTCGTTAGACATATGGTTTAGCGTTAAACCTTTTTGTACTTGGGTTAATGTTCGTTTCCTTAGCCAATCCTCACAAGGCTAAGGTCTAGTTGCCATAGACAAACAACTTGGAAATCAACCATTTAGTCCGGAGTCTTTCGACCTATATCCGGAATGAATGGAGATCAAACGAAGATTAAAGAATCCAAGTCCAAGAACATCAAGCTTGTATTATTTATATCAAAAATTCATTCAAGTAGTCAAGTTTGATCTATTATATCCATATAGTTCCTAACCAAACATGTTAAACTACTCAACAATCATAATAGCAACACATTGAACAAGTAAGATAGATCCAAAATTCATTTCATAAAAAGATGGAAACATGTTTCTTTACCAAATTTCAAGAATAAAAGATCCAAGCTAACAATTTGAAGATACAACTGATGTCTAGCACCTCCAACTTCTGAAATAACTGAACTTGCTTGCTCTTCTTACCCGGAAAAGATGAAGATGAAGGTTTTAACCTTCAAATCTTCCTAGAACTTACTTCCACTCTTAGAGAGGGATTAGTGTGTGATATGAACTGATGATTGTTGTTGTAAGTGATGATTTCCTCTCCAATTTGTGCCTCTATTTATAGCAATGATTAGGCAAGTCAAGAGTTGCACCATTTATGATTTCTTTGTAACTGACACAGAAAGTGCGCCGCACTTACATAAAAGTGCGACACACATCTTTAATTAATGATGTGTATTAAATTCGATGACAAGTGCGCCACACTTGGTTATAAAACCGGCGCACTTTTCCTTCTTGACTTCAATGGTCCAAATTCAAGATCCTTCTTTTGACGAATGTTAGTAGTATTTAACCAAATCTCTTGCACGTTAAGTCCTTTTCTTCCAATTTTAGTCTTGTAACAATATTTACATAACAAACGACCAATTCTTGTAATATTCATTGCGTTAGCACATATATTTCTTGCATTTCTAAAGGATATTTTATGTATATTTGGAGCGTTATCAAATCCCCCCATACTTAGCTTATTGCTTGCCCTCAAGCAATCAAAGCGAAAGAATTTTGTTTCATCAGATTAGAAATCATAAGCACAGATAACGCGACAAAGCAACTTATGAAATTTCAGATACGTTTTATTTTTCACTCATACTCGATTTAATGATAAGGGTAATAAACTAGAGTCACTCAAACACACAGACATGAAATGTACAAATTACCATAAGCTTGTACTAGAAACTAAACTCCATCGACATGTCGTAAGCACCAGACATTATCTTCAAAAGAGGTTACATACTAGTAAGTTTCTGGTTTGTTTTGTTGAAAAGAGTTTATAAGTAAATAATAATCCATCTTATCCGTTATTCCATCGAATTTCTTTATTTAGGTGATACTCAGACATTTAGATTTCTTCTTTTTCCTTCTTCTCTTTTTTTTGGGAAACTTACTTTCCCCTATACTTATGATAAGAATACTTTTGCAATTATGCGTAATACTTCGAACGGATAAAATTTCATATGATTTAATTAAAAAGATTTCTCAACAAAGTAATTCATTTATATTTTTCCATTTTAATAATACCTCTTAATTAGAAAAATGTTTATATCATGCAAGCGTGATCTTACTGCGGTCTTGAAAAGATTTCAAGCACAAGTTCTAGAATTTACAAATCACCGGCACATTCATAATTTCAACCAATACCACTGTTCCAGAAAAAGCAACAAAGACCATACATACACATCCGTAACGATGGAATAGACATATATGACTGCAATCAAACCCTAACTCGAACAGGCTAAAGGCATCAATTATCTTACGTATCAAAGATGGATACCTGAAATCTTAAAGTCTAAGGCGAACCTCACTTTTAATTGGTGGTATAATATGCTAGTAACGTTATCTATCTCGAGTCAGATTGCTTATGATCATAAAAAAAATTAGATTTGTTATTTTTGGTTGTAAATGTGTTTTCACTTTTCCAAGTTATCTCCCCCCCCCCATATAAATAAAACAAGCAAGAGTAAGAGTTTGAAAGATTTAACCAAGTCAAAAGTATTTAGAGTGGTTTGGCTACAAGCACACCTTCCTTGCCCTATTCCACTCCCCGAGTCACCTACCCGAGAGTTTGTAAACACTAGTCACCAATATCCTTTAACCAGCGGAGAAGCCTTACAACGTTGCTTACACCCTTTAATGGTAAAAAGCTAAATACCGGATTCTTCACACGGTAGAATCGACCCAACAACACTACACTTGATTTACAATGATGATGAATACAACTACAACTACTAAATGATGTACAAGATTCAGCAATATGAACTTGAATATGCTATGGAGATGCAAAACAATATTCTTGGAACTTGATCATCTCAAATGGGTGTTTGGCAATTTCTTCTTTGAAGAGAATTACCTACAAAATGCTAAATAAAACTATGCAAGAATAGAGAGAATGATCAGTAGATTAGAGGATTTCAAGTTGGAAAGAGGTGAGTAAAACATGATAAATGACTTGGTATTTATAGCTAAAAACCTGTACTGTAGGCCGGTTTCGCAGATTCTGTTGCAGAACAGAACCGACCAATATATTACAACAGAGCCGGCGCACAGTAACAAAATCTGAATTTTGATTTGCAAAATATTGAGAGATCATGTGTAATCTTATAAGATTGCCCTAAGATATGTTGCAAATGATGATGTTATCCATGATGTAAATAATGGTTTGCATAACTTACTTGTAATTTAAAGTAATGCTAAAAATAGAAAAGTAATGTTTATGTGTTAGTTTAAGTAGTTTACTCTCATATAGATTTTACTAATTGTTATCAGCAAAACATGAAAATATCGTAAAATAAAATAAACCTTTTTATCGGTTTATTTGTATTAACAATCTCTTTCTTTTTGTTGATGACAAAACTAAAATCTAATGGAAGTAAATTAGTTAAAATGAATTTGTTTTGGATTAAGTTTTAGAATTCATTTTACTTCCTTTTTCCCTTATGTTTGTTTTACTTCCCTTCTCTCCCTTTTTGCCGAAACAAAAAGATGCAAAGGTCACAGAAAGGTATCCAATATGTGTAAATGCGGAAGCTCCCCTTTGATGGGTGCTATATATGCTACAAAAAAAATGTTAGACATAATGAGATGTGCTCCCCCTTACTTTAGGAGTACCTGCAAAAGAAAAGTTAGAAGCCAAAGCACTAAAAGTGCCTTCTGTATAACCGGCGTCTGTGGTTCTGTTCCTTGAATGGAACCGGCTTTGATAGACGATGGAACCGGCTGACCTCAAAAGTTATACCTGCGGGTTATTTTTAAGATTTTTTTTGAGCAAATTAATTATTACCAACATAGAATAACAAGACAAGCATTATAACATTGATTAATTTCGAATTACAACATTTATTTATCATAACATTAAGACAACAAGAGATTCTTAACGAAATATGATTTATTCTTATTTCTAATTTCCTAGTCTAGTAATTGTGCGCAAGAACATTGAGGCGGTCTAGGATGTGATTGAGAATGAATCGCATTTCATCCTGAAGATTGTCTACAACAACTTGGGTACGTTGGCAATGTTCACAAAACATTTCATGAATTAGCAAAGGAAAAGAATTGTTGGGTCCTAATGGTGGAAGTGGTGGGAAGTTTGAAGGAGGATTAGGTGGAAATGTAAGAAGTTATGGTGGTAATGGTAGAAGAGGATGTTCCATAACCGGAAGGGGTGGAGGTTCATTAGCTAAGTGCTCAATGGAGTCAAAGGATGGTCTAGGTGGTGGAGGGTTTGTTGTTTTAGGAGGAAGATCTTCTAGTGAGTCAAAGAAAGTTTAAGGAGAAGAGGGAGGAGGGGAAAACAAAAGTTCATTAGGATCTAAGTTTATTGCTAATGGTAAGGATTGTTTGGATGGTTGGGTTGGAGCCGGTGGAGAAGAGGTTAAGGGTGGCGGTGTTAACTTTGGAGTAAGACTTTGCTTGGTGAGATTCCTAGAGAAATTATGGGGGAAAGTGGCGGTAAAGTATTTGGGGTTGATGGAGGAGCCGTTTGATAATCGGTGGGTGGTGATAGAGGATGATAGGGAAGGGACACCGATTAAGGGTTGGAGAAACAACAAGGACAAAAACTAATCCTAGCGGTGCGCTTAAGGTTAAGTTTCTTTTCTTTAGGCATTTTCAATGTTTCTTGAATGATATGATAACTAGTGTTTGGATCAAGCCTTTTTATAGAGAAAGATTTTTAAAGTTAATGCATTACTTGATATCTTGGTGAAAATCTAATCATTTGATTTGCCTAGAGTCAACTTCTAAAGCCTAGGAGCAGATAGATTAGTTTTGGTAGGAATTTGTTGTGGTAGAAGTTTGAAATTCGTTATTTAAATATGTCGCAGTACAGTGTCGCCGGTTCTGCCGGTTATATTAAAAGTAGAGAACCGGTTTCAAAAATTCAAGGGAATAGGCGTTTGCAGAAAAAAACAGAAATATTTTTCTAGTGTGTGAGTACATGATATGATGTTGGAGGTGTGGTTATCTCGACCTAAAAAATAAAAAGGTAGATATACTTGAGATAACCCAAAGTCTCCTTATTTTGATGTAGCTACAATTGAACGTGTTTGAAACGACATATTAACCATGTGTTTCTTTATAGATGTTCCAGAGATAAATGAGATGCAAATGAGAAAAACGTTTTTATTTTTGTATTAAACAATGCAGATTTGTGAGAATTGTAAGAATGCGTTCGGGTTTTATTTGACGAAAATGAAAGGTAAAGAAAAATGAGTACATATAGTAGATGCGCATATATAGTAAAAAAAATTCTTGAACCTTTTTTTCTTTAGTAAATAGATTCCAAGACTCAGAGAGAAAGAGGAAGGTTAGAAATCTTACATTTAGGCATTAGGTTCTATGAGGCTGAGACCTAGTCTAAGTAGGTTGAAGGGTTCACGTTTGAGAGGTTTGGTTAGGATATTGGCTATGTTGTCTTTGAAGGAGACCTTTTCAATGGAGATATTTCCCTTTTGGACATTGTCACGAAGGAAATGGTGTCGGATTTCTATATTTTTGGTGCGAGAGTATAGGACGGGATTTTTACATAGGTCAATGGCACCTCTGATTCATCCAAACACGTATACGTAAAATATAGTATAAGGATTAGTCAATAATAGTATAGTAATAAGTATCCGCGAGGATTCTAGAAGATTACTTTTATCCAAAGTAAAATTCAAAACCTTCCCGAGTCGTATCCCGATGAGGTGCGAATTGAGAATCGAGGTTAAGTTTGTGATCGCGTAGTTGAATATTTCAAGATTGGGTTTGGTTTCCTATTTCTACAAATAAAAATTCACTAACAAGTAAAAGCACGTAACCAAATGAAGCAATTAACAATTAATCCTAAAAAATGTTAACGGGAAATTAAACACGCGTCTAATGGAACCAACTAAGCAAATTTAAACCCTACGAACGCAAATTTAATTTTTATAAATCCTAAATGACTTAAAATAATTTTCAGAAAAGGAATTATATTTTTTAATTTTTATTTTATTTATTATGAATTAAAAACTTATTTAATCTAGAAAATTGATTAAAAATACTAAACTAATTATTTTAAATCTGGAAAATTTCCTAAAATAAGCTAATGTGAAACAGATTGCAAGAAAATTACAACTACTGAAAAAGCTAAACACAATAAGCCAGGAAAAATCAAAATAGCACTCGAAGTGCTTATTATCAAAGAAAGGCAAAAGGGGTTTAAATGAAATATGAAAGCACCCTTGGACGTAAAAGTCCCAAGGGCGCAGATGGTAGTGTGGTGGTGTGTTAAGAAGGTTGAGTTGGGTCAAGGTCAAGGGTTCGAGTCTTGCTCACCCCTGACTTCCCTAATTCAATTTTTTTTTGAAAACATTTTGCACAAACTTATTAAACAATTTTTACTAAAGCAACTTTTTTATGAAACTTAAGAAATAAGCTAGAAATTAAGCTTTTAAAAACCACAGTTAAGACTTAAAGGATTTTAAGTATTATCACTAAACTTAAGTAGCTTATAAGGTTGAATAAGCTCAAGCTTACACCTATTAAGTTTCAAACACCTTAAAACTAACCTAATAAGCAAATCTGAACATCATTTAAGCAAAACCAATAAGCCATAAGCTGAGAAAAATAATTAAGCACTTTGGGTCAAAACTGCTAACCAAACAGTCCAACTAGGCACTTTGAGCTTATTTTTTTGCAACTAAATGGATCCTTATGACAAATTGACTTGCAAAACCTTAAAGCTTATCCTACAAACTATCTAAAACAACAATCAAAAAACATTTTGAAAATCAAATAAGATGAAAAAAAACTAAATGAAAAAGCTGCATAGGCAGTTTACACTATTTTTGTTTTTTCAAAATTTTATGAAAAGACAAAATCTAAATTGCAGCCCTAAAAACAGATATCTAAATAAGCTTTTAAACCTAAAATAAGCCCTAACTTATCTAATATAACCTATGAACTAATTGTGCACCAAGTTTTAAAAGCTAGTTCTAACTTATACTACCTTAATTTTTTATTAAAGAAGGCTATAAGCAGTTTTTATTATCTGATGCATTTGACCAAAATTTTAGCCAAAACTCAAATTCAATAATACAGACTTAAGGACTTGATTTCAACACTAATTAAACACCAAAACAAGAGTAAAATGATCAACAATAACAACTAGAACATATTAAAGCACAAAATGCTATAAATCTGAGCTTTTGAACTCAGATTCAAGCATCATACACACAAACTTGTTAAAACTTGATTTAGCCTAACAGAAACCTTAAATCCTTGTCTTATAACTTTAAATTTGAAATTAAAACTTGATCTAAAGAATTATAAGGCTCTTAACAGCACTAACTCAAGTTAGTGCTGTCTTGTGCCAAACACCCATTTAGATAGCTTAAAATCATTTTTAGCTTATAAAACATAGAATTAAAGCTTAGATAAGCTATACCAAATAGTGACAAGCTTATAAAAGATCTTTTAAGCAAATCTCAACAATCAAATAAGCTACAGCAATAAGCTAATAGATTATGCTAATATTTTTTATTTTTTTTCAACTATTTTTATCACAAACTTGTAAAGTGAGATTTAAACTAAGAACTGAACACAATAAGCATCAAACAACAATAATAAGCAGGATTAAGCTATTCTAAACAACAATAAGAAAACAATAATCAAAAGTAAGCTAAAGTGCAAAATTAAGCTATAAAATTAAAAATAAGACTTACAATAGCCTTTGCACAAACAAGGCTTATCATATATGCTCCAAGAGCTGATCTACAAAGCTCCAGCTTATCTGGGATAAGCTGGTAAGGTCATGGAAGCCCTTCAAAATATTGCTTCCCTTCTAATTAATGTTGAGGAATAATTTGGGGAGAGATTTGAGTATTGATAAGCTCAGTTAAGATTTGAGAGTTTAACTGAGTATTAAGCTAGCTTATTAGTAATTATGAAAGCTTATTGAGCTTATTTGATTGTTAAAAAGCTTAATCAAACCATATTTGTATTGAATAAAACTTGAATCAAGACATGAATTAAATGTAAATAGACTTTTATTAATTTCAAAAGTGAATTACAAACTTTAGAAAGGAAATTACATCAAAATTAAAGACAATAAGCTGAAAAACGTTACAATAAGCTAAAAATGACTAATTAAGCTAATTCTCTACGCTAGATATCTAAATCTATGAGTGAGGCCCTCTTTATATAGTGAAGAAACGAAGCTTCTAGGCTCATAAATGCTCCCCCACTTCTAATCCAAGCCATTCATTCTTTGTTTGCCCTCTACGTCTTTAATCTTGACCGTTCATTGCTTTACACATCCAATCCACCAATGGAATTCATTGGGATTGACAACGTGGCATAAGTAATGTCAGAGGTGTTAGAGGTGAGCTTCTAGAAGGACGAGAGAGCGAGTAATTGGTAGATTCTACCCATCTCTTGACGAAGGGTGAATAGTAAAACTAACTTTCCCGCCTTAACCTTTTTATTTCTTTAATCGTTTGACCGAATAAAAAGGGGGTTTGACTTGGGTTTTCATTTCATATTAAAGGGTTTGGGCTTGGTTTGGAAGGGTTTGGGCCAATGGTATAAATAAAAGGAATTTGGGCTTTTTATGATATATGGTTTAGGATTTGGGCTGACCCGACCCATTAAGTGGACCCGGGTTGGTCCATAGAGTATGGGTACGCCTTCGGCTTCGGTCTTTCATCCTCTTTCCATTCTCGTGCTCGGATTTTTCCGTTTTGCCTTTATTTTGTCCTTTTTAATCAATATCTGTACCTGCAAGACACAAATCATAAAACAAATGTATACAATGCATTTTTATCATGTCTTTGGTCATTTTTGGTCTTTTTAGCTCGTTTAATAAGGTAAAATGTATGTGTAAATAATCACATACCAACCTTTATTGTCACAAAGAACGGGTATATCATCTAGGTTTATGTCATAGTCTACTAGAGCGTGTTTCATCCATAAAGCTTGTTGGAAAGCTTTGCCGACGGAAACATATTCGGCTTCAGTGGTTGAGATGGCTAAGGCGGTTTGTTTCTTAGAGAACCATGATGTAAGGCGACAACCCATGAATGTGCAAATACCACTAGTGATTTTGTGATCGACATAGTCTCCCGTATGGTTGGAATCGGCGTAGACAATTGTTTCTATTCCCGTTCCTTTGGGATACCATAATCCTAGGTGAGAAGTTCCTTTAATATATCTAAAAATTCTTTTTACAGCTTCGAGGTGGAAAGTTTTTAGAGCTTCTTGAAAATGGGCGCATAGACAAACACTAAACATGATGTCCGGTCGACTAGCCGTTAGATAGAGGAGGCTACCAATCATGCCATGATATTTAGTGTCGTCAATGGGTTCACCGTCTTCATCTCGAGTGAGTTTGGTTTCGGATGACATAGGAGTTTTTATAGGTTTAGAGTCTTCGAGACTGAATTTTTTGAGCATTTCTTTAACATATTTAGATTGGTTGAAAAAGAGTCCATCTTCTAGTTGTTTGATTTATAAACCAAGGAAAAAATTCAATTCACCCGTCATGCTTATTTCAAACTCGGCGTGGATGATTTCCAAAAAATCATCATAAAGCTCTTGACAAGTTGAGCCGAAAATGATGTCGTCCACATATATTTGGACAATGATCATATGTGAATTTATTTTCTTAGTAAATAGAGTGTTATCTACTAATCCCATGGTGTACTTATGGTCGATGAGAAAAGCTTTAAGTCTATCGTACCAAGCTTTGGGTGCTTGCTTAAGACCATAAAGAGCCTTTTTGAGTTTAAAGACATGGTTAGGTTTTTCAAAATCAATGAATCCAAGGGGTTGAGTGACATAGACTTCTTCATTTATAAAACCATTTAGGAAAGCACTTTTGACATCCATTTGATAAAGCATGAAGTCATGTGCATAAGCATATGCAAGAAGGATTCTTATAGATTCTAATCTTGCTACGGGAGCATAGGTTTCATCAAAATCTATTCCTTCTTGTTGATTGTATCCTTGAGCAACAAGTCTAGCTTTATTTTTGGACACAACACCATTTTCATCTAATTTGTTTTTAAAGACCCATCTTGTACCTATGATAGTTTGGTTTTTGGGAGGAGGTACAACACTCTAAATGTCATTTGTTTTAAATTGATTTAATTCCTCTTGCATAGCCATAGTCTAACTTTCGTCTTGTATGGCTTCTTTTATGTTTTTGGGTTCTATAGAGGATATAAAACAAAAGAAATTACTTTGATTTTGAACTTAAGATCTTAAGGTTCTTTCATTTAGATTACCTATGACGGTTTCTAAGGGGTGATCTTTAGATTCTTTGATGTTTATGATTTTTTTGTTTAAAGGTTCATTTTCCTTGATTTCTAAGTCATTTTCTTAGTTTTCTATAATTTCACATTCAAGCACATCATCATCTTCTAAAGAAGGTAACTTAGGAGGAGGACTTTCGTCGAATTCTACATTAAGAGATTCTTTGATTCTTATGGTTTCTTTGTTTAGAATAATGTAAGCTTTACTATTAGGTAAATATCTAAGGAATATACCTTTGGTGGATTTGGGTTGAATTTTGTGAGATAGTTTTTAGTGTTAAGAATGAAACATTTACTACCAAAGACTTTAAAATATTCCAAGGAGGGCTTTTTACCTTTGAAAAGCTCATAAGGAGTTTTTCCAAGGAAAGGTCTAATAAGAATCCTATTTAAGATATAAGTGGAGGTGTCGACGGCATTACACCAAAATTTTTGAGGAATTGATTGTTCATTAAGCATTGTTCTACTCATTTCTTGCAAGGTCTAATTTTTACGTTCTACTACCCCCATTTGATTGTGGAGTACGTGGAGACAAAAATTTATGAGTGATACCATTAGCATCACAAAAGGCTCCAAATTGTACTTTATTATCAAATTCCCAACCATGATCCGTACGAATTGGTATAATGGGGCAACCCTTTTGAACTTGAATCTTTTTACTTAAGATTTCAAAATGGTCAAAATCTTCATTTTTGTGTTTTAAAAATCTTGTCCATGTATATCTTGAGTAGTCGTCGACGATGACCAAAGTGTAGAAGTTTCCTCCATAACTTTAGATGGCTGACGATCCAAACAAGTTCATGTGTAAAAGTTCTAGACATTTTGTGGTTGAAACCATATTTTTAGGTTTATGACTTGTGTGTACTTGTTTTCCAATATTACAAGCATTACAAAAATTACTCTCAAATTTTAGTTTAGGCAAGTTCCTAACAAGCTCTTTAGATGATAGCGATTGTATAAGTCGCATATTGGCGTGACCCAATCTTCGATGCCATAGGGTCGAAGTATCATCTATTGAGGTTATACAAAGACTATCTTTTTGAGAGTTTCTCATTTTCATTATGTAAAGACCATTTTTCCTAATTCCTCTTCCTATGGTAATGTCGTCTTTAATTATTTCGCTACTGGTTTCACTAAAGAGCACTTTGCATTTTTTATCGCATATTTTCCCTATACTAAGTAAGTTAAAACCTAAATTTTCTACGTGACTAACATCATGAATAGTGAGAGAGTTATGAGTGATTGTACCTTTCCTGATGATCTTGCTTTTAGTGTTGCTACCAAAAACCAAATTACCTCCGTCTATAGTCTTGTCAGATGAGAAGAGATCTTTGTTGCCTGTCATGTGTCTTGAGCACCCACTATCCTCGATACATTCATCCGGTTCTAATTTTACTTTTAGACGTACCTAAATTCATAAAGCAACTCAAGCATTCGGTCCTTAATATCTCATGGGTCCGTTAAAGTTATGCATACCATTTGGTTGACTCATGTATGGATATAGAGGACAATGACCCCATTGGTTAAACATAGTAGGTTGGAACTAATATTCTTGTTGTGTTCCATAGTTCCAACCAACTTGATGATAGTTGCTTTTAGGATATAGTGTGTTGGAGTTCATATGGGGCGTTTTAGAGTGTGTTTGGATTTTTACATTTTCCAAGCGCTTAGCCGAGTTTTAAGATTGTGGTTGTTTGACATTCTTAGAAATATTTAAAGTAGACTTTCTAGTTATTAACACAGAGTCATTTTTCTTTAAAATGTTGGTTCCAAGATTTTTTACATTTCCTATATTTTCTACAGAGGGTTGGTTTGGTTCGTTTGAACTAGTCGGTTCTCTTGCAGAGGGAACTGGCGACGCCGGTTCTACAGAGGGCATTTTGACATTTTTAGGACTCAAATTTTTGGTTTCAGTATTGCTTGTAGAAGCTATGTCATCTGTGTATCCTATTCCATGTTTATCTTTTAGTGGTTTTTGCATTTCAAGCATTTCTTGCAAAGAGGAACTACTATTTTTGAAACTAGCTAGTTTTAAAGTTAGTGAGCTAATTCTAGATTAAAGATTGTTACATGATTCACATTCAAGACTTATCTCTTTGTTTCTTTCTAGTTGTTCTACTTTTGTTTTAAGTTCACACGCCTCCTTTTTTAGTACTTCATTTTTTGCTTTTAGTTGTTTGTTTTTGTTGATAATCCTAAGACTAATTTTGCATAGTTTATCATATTCATTTTGCCATTATTCATTATCTAATGAAGAACTACTATAGTAAGGAGTATCGGATAGTACCTCATTAGAGTCATGTGCCATGAGACAAATTTTGTCCTTGTCTTCTTCACTATCGCTCCAACAACCGACAACGAACGCCTATTGATCATTGAAGGAGTGTTTGGTTCAATCACTAATGAAGTGATTTGGATCTCCACACTTGAAGCATCTTTGATCATCCTTCTCCTTTTTTTCTTCTTTTACTTTTCGAAAGTTCTTTTTGTCGTCATGAGGTTAGCCGACAAACTTTCCTCTTCTTCTAAAGTATTTTTTGAAATCTCTTACCGCCATGGTATATTCTTCATCATTGCTATCCGAAGAGGTTTCTTCTTCTTCACTTAGGACTTTTCTTTCTTTGAGAGAAACTGATTTGTACTTTTCTTTCTTGCTCTTAGAGATCTCCGAGTCCTTTTCAAGTACTACCTCATAAACTTTTAGATTGCTGATAAGCTCGTCTAGAGGTAGTGTTGATAAGTCCTTGGATTCTTCTATTGCCGTAACCTTCAGACGCCATTTGGTGGGAAGATCCCTTAAGAATTTCCTAACATGATTACGACTTGAAAAAGATTCATTAAGTGATTTTAGTGATGTAATAATAGTATTAAATCTAGCAAAAGCACAATCAATAGTTTCATCATCTGAGATAATGAATTCTTCATATTTTTGAACAAATAGATATATTTTGTTATCCTTAACTTGTTTGTTACCTTGATGGGTAATTATTAAGGATTACCAAATATCATGAGCCGTATCGTACATGAAAATTCTTTCATATTCCTTTTTCGGTAAAGCATTGTATAAAACCATTTTTGCTTCATCATTTTTGGAAATCATTCTTATGGTTTTCATCAAATTTTTCATAAGTGATGATTACATCCTTACCATCTTTATCTTTGATGGTAGGTTTGTAATTACCATAAACTATAATAAACCAAATATCAATATCTTTAGACTTTACATAAGTTTCAAAACGGTTTTTCCAATATATAAAGCAATTAGCATCAAAGAGAGGTGGTCGTTGCATAGATTTACCCTCTTTGTAGTTTTCCAAATCCATGATCGTTTCAAAGTTTTAAAATACAGTATACTTTAAAAACTTTGATAACCCTCTCTTGATACTAATTGATGAAAACTAGAAGGGGGGTTGAATAGTTTTCTTCTTTTAAAGTGTACTTTTCAAACTTTTGTTAAGATCTTATGTGAAGCTTGCACAATATTGATGTTTGATGTATGAAATATAAAGCAAGTAAATGTAAGAGTTAGAAAGATTTAACAAAGACACAAGTATTTATAGTTGTTCGGCTACAAGGAAACCTTCTTTTCCCTACTTTACTCCTCGAGTCACCTACTCGAGAGTTTGTAAACACTAGTCACCAATCTCCTTTAACCAGCAGAGAAGCCTCACAATGTTGGTTAGACCTTTAACGGTACAAAGCTAAATACCGAATTCTTCACCCGGTAGAATCAACCCAACAACACTATACTTGATTTACAATGATGACGAATACAACTACAACTACTAAATGATGTACATGATTTAGCAATGTGAACTTGAAGATGCTAAGGAGATGCGAAACAAGATTCTTGGAACTTGATCGTCTAAAAAGGGGTGTTTGGCAATTTCTTCTTAAAGGAAATTACCTACAAAAAAGAAACTATGCAAGAATAGAGAGAATGATCATTAGATAAGAGGATTTTAAGCTAGAAAGGGGTGAAGAAAACATGAGGAATGGCTTGGTATTTTTAGCCAAGAATTCTACTGTAGCCCGGTTGTGTCTGTTTTGTTGCAGAACAGAACCGGCTAGTATATACCAACAGAACCGGCGCACAGTAACACAATCCGAATTTTGATTTGAAAAATCTTGAGAGATCATGTATAATCTTGTAAGATTTCCTTAAGATATGTTGTAAATGATGATGTTATACATGATGTAAATAATGGTTTGTATAATTTACTTGTAATTCAAAGTAAAGCTAAAAATGGAAAAGTAATAATTTTAGTAGTTTACTTTCATATAGATTTTACTAATTGTTATCAACAAAACATAAAAAGGTCGTAAAATAAAATAAACGTTTTTATCGGTTTATTTGTATTAACAATTGGGTATAAACAAGTTACTGCTGATTTCCTCCCTACCTTGTCCATTAATTTGATAACCAAACGTTTTTATAATTCTTTAATTAAGGACAAGGACGATCATGAAGGGAAGAAACTAGTCAGAACTTTGATAGACATACCTATTTTTGTCGAGAATTTTTCTATTATTTCAGGTTTCACAATCATTGACGATATGGATGAGAAAGTAACAAGTGATGTTGTGCTCGGCATGCCGTTTTGCAAGAAGTTCGTTTCATGCCAAAAGATCATGGAGAAATTCGCACGAGGGGACGAGTGCGAACGAATGATGGGTGAACGAAGATAAATAGAGAAAAGTCTAACTTAAAGACTTACTGAAAGAAAGTGCTTACCGAGAGTTAATCCGGTTGTTTTTAATTATTTGGTTGTTTGTAATTTTAAATTGTTT
>BQNB010128370.1:1722-19289 GCA_026074375.1 Tanacetum coccineum
TATCTAGGGGAAGATCGTTAATACTGTTAGATATAGGTCGTTGCATGTTGTTGTATAATTATTGAAGACAGAGTTAATACTGTTAGATATCTCTTAATACTGCTAGGCAGAAAATTAGTACTGCCAGGCAAAAGTTAGTACTGCTGAGCCAAAGTTAGTACTGCTGGGATATCATTAGAGTTACAACTGCTGAGCAAATTCTTAACCCTTGAAGCATTATTTGAGGGGAGGTCAATTGAGAATGAATGAAAGTGATTAAAACATCAAGTAGATATGGATGAAGGGTCAGGACAACCCACTGATCCCCAACCCACATCCACATTTACTCAACTCTACAATAAAGAAACCAATCATTGTTCCATCATCATATCAACCCAAAAAGACCCACAAACCTAGGACAGCCATAAGGACCACTAAGATATCTCAGTCTAGTAGACCTATTAACCTTGTTGCAGATGAGACTGTCTATAAGGAGTGGGAAGACAGAATGGAAAGGGCTGCCACTACTGCTTCTAGCTTAGATGCAGAACAGGACAGTGGTAACATAAATAGGACCCAATCCATGGCAACACTTAATGAGTCTTTTCCTCAGGGAACTGATTCAGGTAGTGGTCCCAGGTGCCAAGATACCATATTAGGGGTGTAGATGCTCAAACTAGGTTTGAGACTACATTTAAAATTCTAATGATCCACCTCTCTCAAGAGGTTACATACTTGGAAGTGGGGAGGATAGTATGAAACTATTAGAATTGATGGAACTTTATACAAAATTGTCAGATTTGGTGAGCAAAAAGAAAAGAGAGATGTTGTGAGTTGAAAACAGAAAGAGGGACGTGTGAATAAAAATAGAAATGAGTGATTTTGTGAGCATAAAAATAGAAAGAGAGCTTGTGCGAAGAACTAATTGATAGAAGTCCTTTTTGGAAAGAAATTGAAGTTAATACTGGTAACTCAAACTTAATGCTGTTAGCCTTAGGTTAATACTGGTAATATAACTTAATGCTGCTAAGCATACAGTTTCTACTGCTAGTATACCTTAATGCTGCTAAGCTTATGTTGATGCTGTTGAGTTACTGCTGTCAGTTTAAGTTAATGCTGTTAGGCATAATTTAGTGCTTCCGGTTCAGGTTAATGCTGCTGATGGTGATTTTATAAATACTTCGATTTAGGGTTTCATTTGATTCTTTGTTCGATTACAATCATTTAAATGCTCTCTAAACATAAACCCTAACTCAATTTCATCTTTAATCATCAAATCACAAAACAATGTCAACACTAACTTTTGTTGACACTCACAATATGGTCGCATTCTTGGAAAAACCTGCTGAAAGTGATGGATTTCATGAAATTATTGATTTTCTGAATGCTAACCAAATTAATTATGCTTTAACTGTCAATCCTACTATCTACACATCTTGCATTGAACAGTTCTGGGCAACAGCAAAGGCAAAAATGGTTAATGGTGAACATCAGTTACAAGCCCCAGTTGATAAGAAGAAGGTGATCATCACCAACTATCTATGTCTCTCTCATAGAACAGTTTTGGCAAACTGCTTCTGCAAGCACACATGAGAATGGAGAGATGGAAATAACTGCTGCTATTGATGGGAAATCAAGTTGTTTCTGAGGCCACAATTATGAAGACATATTAAGCTAGAAGATTCTAGATGTAAAAGCACATTACCTAATGCTGAAATTTTTTGAGCAACATGCTCTTATCTGGTTATTGTCCAACACTGACACTAACTTTCAAAAGGGAACACTTTTTCCCCTCAGTGTAAATTTTTAATTACCATACCATCCTTCACTCTTAAGTCCCCTAAGAAAACTGCATAGGAATAGTTTAGTAACAATATAGCAACAGCTACATTTGGGCTTGGGGCCACCCACAAAACTTTAATATTTCCAAATTGATTTTTTAAGGGCCATGGTGAAAAACTTGGACAGTAAGACAAAGTTTTTGATGTATCCAAGATTTATACAAATCTTTTTGAACAAGCATAAGAGATTACTTCTACCCCACAAAAGAACTTACATTGCTCCTACCCTCACTCACAAACTGTTTAGCAATATAAGAAGAGCTTCCAAGGGATATACTGGGGTGAACACTCCATTGTTTCAAACAATGCTTGTTCAAGGTCAAAGAATACAGGGTGAAGGATCAACAATCCCAGTTGACTCCTATCATACACCCACTAGTGCTCCATCCACCTTACAACCACCAACTTCATCACCCACCATCAATAAACAACCCATGTAATATCCAATGCCCCAATGATTCACCTATCCAAATTTCCATATCACTTGGAAGTGATGAGGCTAGTTTAACACTAAATGAATTGACGGTTCTTTGTACCTAATTGTCAACAAAAGTAGCAAGCTTGGAGGAAGATTTAAAGCAAACTAAAAAGGTATGTGGTAATGCTTACACCAAGCTTATCCTAAAAGTGAAGAAGTTAGAAAAGACTGTCAAGACAAGCCAAGCTAGAAGGAGAGCCAAAATTATGTTTTCTGATGATGAAGAAGATGAGGAGGATTCTTCCAAACAGGGGAGGAGTCTGATTGAAGATATGGATTTGGATGCTGAAGTTTTCATTGTTCCTTCCTGCACATAGTTGCAATCAGGATGTTTAATGATACACATGTTAAGTGATCAGACCTGAGAGCATAGGAGTTTTTTAGTGCAGCTAAGGTTCATGCGTGATGCAGTCTAGAAAATAAAGAAGGGGAGTTAAAAAACGTTCATACTTATACTAGAAGAAGAACAGTTAGTACTGGCAGTAGATTGGTTAGTACTGCTGGTATGGCTGGAGTTAGTACTGCCAGTGGATTGGTTAGTACTGCTAGTATGGCTCAAGAGATTGAAATCAATATTCCTTCACCAGTAGCAACAAAGGATAAAGGCAAAGATGTTAGCAAGATCTGAGCCCCAAAGAATATCAAAAAGAGAGTTTCAAATACAAATGAGTATTAAAGTAAGAATTAGCTCAAAAGTTGCATGAGGAAGAACAAGAAAGATTTAATGCTGAATAAGAAGTAAAGTTTAATGAAGAACAAGAACAAGAGAGGCTTGATTATGAAGCAGTTGTAAGAATACAAGAAGAACTGGATGAATCAGAAAGGCAGAGAATGGCTCAAGTGCATCAAGCAACTCAGGGTTTTACAGCACTGAATGGGATGATATATTGGCTAGAGTTTTGTAGCAGATGAAGATTTTGGTTTAACAATTACAAGCAGGTTGAATAAGTATAGTGAAGAAGATTTACCAAGAAAGCTTGTGGAACTTGTTAATCAAAGAAAGAAGTTCTTTGCTCAACAAAGAGTTGAAGCTAAGAGAAACAAGCCAATGACTCCTGCTCAACAAAAGGCTTACATGTCAACTTACATAAAGAACTAAGAAGGAGGTTACTCTATCAAGAAATTGAAGTCACTTTCCTTTGAGCAGGTTAAAGAAATCTTTGAAACTATCATGAGGAGGGTACAATATTTTGTGCCTATGGATTCTGAGTTGGAGGATAAGAGACTAAAAAGCAGTCAAGAAGGTTAGAAAGTCCTACTAAAAGACAAAAGATTAGAGAAGCTTCAGGGTCAGTTCAAGAACAATTAGATGAAGAACCAAAAGCAGATGAACTGTCTCAAGAACAACTACCACAATTGATGATTATAGTTCCAGAAGAAGGAATGAATGTTGAAGCTCTGCAAACCAAGTACCCAATCATTGACTAGGAAGTCTACTCTGAAGACACTATAAAGTTTTGGAAAATCATCAGAGTAGGAAATTACATAGAGGTATATCAGGGTTTTGAAGATATGTTTAAGAATTTTAACAGGGATGATCTAGTCAAACTATGAAGTCTAGTTCATGAAAGATTCAACCAAAGAACATACCAGATGATAAGCAAAAGAATTGTGGGTTAACTATAAAAGGTATTTGAAACCAGATGAAAATGATACTCTATGGAAGATTCAAAGATATATGCATGATCTATTGACATGGAAGTTATATGATACATATGGTGTTCATCATGTGTCTACAGAGAGAGGACATGATATTTTTATGCTGGTTGAGAAAGATTATCCACTGATAAACACTTATGATTTGAATTATGAGTAACAAGCTAAGAGAGATGAATCTACTTCGAAGATGGCAAATAACTTTTAAGGAAAAGCATCATACTAAGCAAATCAAACCAAGGCAAGTAAGAGTGTTTAAAGCATCCTCTCAGCTCAGAAAGGTTTAATTCAATAAACTTGTGATTTAGAGGTAACATCACAATTTTAGGGTAAGGTATAGTTTATTAGGGAATAAAGGGCTTGTAAAAATTTATACTGCCTGGTTCACCTTAGGTGGTGTTTTGTTTTTTTATAAGAACCATCTTAATACCACACTTAACTTACTCAATCAACGCGCTCAGACATTTGGCTCATTAAGAGCGTTTGTTTTTTTTTCTCTCATTCAGACGCGGTCAGAGTCTGCAACATCTTAACCAACTAGATGTGGATAGGGCCCTGATGCTCTTAATGCCTCTTAAACTCTTTATTCTTTCTTTTTCTTTAAGTTTTTTTTGTTTGTTTTTCTCTTAGTTTTATAATATTTTTTTTACTCTTCTTTTAATATTGATATTCCGTTAATGAAATTAATCTATTTTGTTAATAAATAATGCTTAAAAGATCTAAATGATGAAGATGCATTAAACATTTTAAAGTTTTTTCAAAGACACTAGTAATATATAAACTAGTTTGAGAAATTTAAAATGTGGCAGTGCGAAATTTGTACGTGAGCTATAAATTTATCTTAATAAGTATTGTTAATTGGTAAAATGACAATCTAAGTAACCATCAAATTTATTTTTCGCAATCTTATGATTGTAAAGTCAATTTTTAATTTTATTTTGAATGTTTTTTAAAACATCTTATTCTCACGTTGCACAACTATGTTAATTTTATGACTGAAATGCTCTATATAATTTTTTAACATTTTTATGTTTCGTAAGAATAAAACTGATTTTAAGAATACATTGATTTTAAGAATAGACTGATTTGTACTTTTATCGTTCAGACATTTAAAAAGTAAAAAAATAAACAAAAATCAATATATTCAGATTCAGACATATACGCTCATCAATTCCAGATTCATATGTGCTGAATCAGATTCAGATTCAGAGCCTCTAATAAACAAACAACACTTAGTACTCGCCAAAGTCAAAAAATTTGTAATGCTGAGATTATAACTACCGATACTAACTGGTTAGTACTGCTAGAGTAAAAGTTAGTACTGCTAGTACTAACTTAATACTGCTGAAGAGAACTTAACACTGCTGCATGAAGATTAGTACTAATGAAGAGTTAAACACGTTTGGTGATATGTATGGACTTATTCTGTGTATATCTTATATGGTTAGAAGATATGTTGATATCTTATAGAATTTTAGAAGATTTGTAGTTATCTTGTAAAGGACTCCTTGGTGTATAAAAGGAGATCCTAGGTTATGGTTTTAGATGTACCAAAAACGAGTCATTATCATAGCTTCAAGGTTGTAAACCCTAACACTGTCAAAGAGTGTTTGTATTAATATATTAAAGCTTATTGTTTTGATTGTATTTCTGTGTGTTAAACTATATTCTTTATATTCATCTATGGTATAAACTAGATTCCGCATAGTTTATATCATACACTAAAAGTTTCAATCTTAGTACCTTTATATTTATCCAAGGATACTAAACCTTACATCAAGCTAAAGAGTTTAAGATATGTTCATTGGGATCAACAAAGCTCGAACACATAATGGCTTAATCCTTTCCTTCTGACTTAAGGCGTCAGCCACAACATTCGCTTTTCCAGGATGATAATGAATCTCACAATCATAATCACTTGACAACTTAATCCAGCGACGTTGTCTCATGTTAAGCTCTTTCTAATTCAGAATATATTGTAGGCTCTTGTGATCGGTGAAAATCATACACTTCGTTCGATACAAATAATGTCTCCACAACCTAAGAGCAAAAACAACAGCTCCCAACTCCAAATCATGAGTAGTGTAATTCTCTTCGTGAGTCTTCAACTGTCGGGAAACATACACTATCACCTTTTTCCCGTTGCATCAACACGGCTCCATACCCCTTTAGCGACGAATTTGTAATAAAACCTACGAAATCATTCCTGTCCTATCGGGCAACGCTAAGATCGGTGCACTACACAACTTTTGTTTCAGCAACTGGAATGCTTTGTCTTCTTCCTTACCCTATTCGTACCTCTTATCTTTCTAAGTTAATTTGGTAAGTGGCTTAGAAATCAAAGAAAAACCTTCAATAACCTCTAATAGTATCTAACCAATCATAAAAATTATTTCACTTTAGTTGGCGTTGTCGGTGCAGCCCAATTCCTAATGGCTTTGATCTTTGCAGGATCAACATGAACACCATTACGATTAATCACGTGACCAAGGAATTGTACCAAATCCAACCAAAAGTTACACTTAGAAAACTTATCATACAATCTCTCCATCTTAAGCAACTCCAAAATAATCTTCAAATGCTTTCCATGCTCTTCTTTGTCCTTGGAATAAACCAAGATATTATCGATGAACACAATGACGAACTTATCAAGATATGGCTTGCATACTCGGTTCATCAAGTCCATAAATACCGCAGGCGCATTGGTGAAACCAAACGGCATTACTTGAAACTCAAAGTGACCATACCGAGTTCTAAATGCAGTAATTGGAATGTCCTCTTCTTTAATGCAAAGCTGGTGATATCCTGATCGCAGATCGATCTTAGAATACGTGCTCGAACCAAATCATTTTGAAATTCTACTTTCCTCGCCGGTGGTAGTCCCGGCTATTAATCAGGAAACACCTCAGGAAAGTCATAAATTATAGGAACGTCTCCCAATCGCTTCTCCTTTGGTTTCTTCTCAGTCACATGTGCCAAAAATAAATGACAACCTCGTTCGATTTACTTACGGGCTTTAATACAAGATATGACCTTTAGTCGGGACATACCTTTGTCACTTTTGACTATCAACATCTCATTCCCGCAAGGTATATAAACAACCTTCTTACCACAAACGATAATGACATCGTGCTTTACAAGCCAATCCATACCAATTATAACGTTGAACATACCAAGCTCAATCGGCATGAGATCGATTTCAAAAAGATGGTTCACTAAATTCAAAGTGTAACCTTTTAAAACAGTGTTCGTACTAACTATCCTTCCATCGGCTAACTCTACCTCGTAACTGGTATCTATTTTAACCGGATTGATATCAAGCATGGAACTAAATCTAGTGTCCACAAACTCCTATCGGAACCCGAATCAAATAAAACAAAAGCATAGTGGTTATTGAGTAGAAACGTACCCGTAACCACATTCGGACCTTGCGGCTCAGCATCCTTAATCGCATAAGCTCGGCCACGAGCTTCTCCAACTTCCTCTTGCTTGAACCTTCTTTGGTCGCGCAACGGGTTCCTCGTATGACCTAGCTCACCACAATCATAAAACAGACCAAATTGGCTGAGCGATTTGTACCCTGGCAACATTTCATTTCCTTGCAATGCCTCGATTTGTTCCCATCTATCACAACATGTGCCACTAGAATCAAGACATTGACCAACATGGCTAGTAAAACAACATTCACATACAGGAAGTGATCCAGAAGGACAACCTTTCTGTCTAATTCGGAGCAGGTAGTCCATACTCGCGCGAATTCCTTGCTTTTGATTATTCTGCGAAGATTGGCATCTTCCAAATCCAGATCATCAATTTGATCTAGGTCTTCATGTATCAAATCCACATCATCAGCATTTGTGGCTAGAAAAGAATGGATAACTTCATCAGCAAGACCAGGAGTAGCAGTTGGTGTTGCTTTGGAAGAGGAAGTGGTATAAGAACTATAACTTCCTGAGCTGTGGCTTGGCTTATGCTTGCTGGAAGAGGCTTTGGCTTGTGATAGAAAAGCCACATTATCAGATGTAAGGGAAGAAGATGATGTCTTTTGGATGTCTTGTTCAAAGACACTCAGATTATTGTATAAATCATCTATTGACAGTGTGTCAATATTCTTCTTCGTTCTCATTGTCATGGCTAGACTGTCCCACGCAGGAGGAAGGGACCTCAAAAACTTGTGATTTGCGTCTTCATCTGACACACCAGCACCAAGGGCATCCAACTGTGATAGGAGTTTTTGGAACCTATCATACCCTTTCTCTAAGCTTTCCTTAGACGAGATAGTAAATGCCTCAAACTGTTGTTTCAAAACAGCTTTTTGCATTTTCTTCGAGTTCGCATTACCACCAAACCGTGTCTTGATGGCTGCCCAGATCTCTTTGGCATCATCCATGCCATGAAAACGTCTGAGATGATCTTTTGGAACAGCCATTAGCAGTAGTGTTCTAGCTTTCCTTTCTTTCTCATCAGCAAACTGTTCTTCCTGTGTGGCTGGAGGAAGAACCCTGTATACACCATCCTTACCTTTGGTGACTCGCTTCTTTGAGTTCCCATTCTGAATCACTTTCCAGACCTCATTATCTATATACTCAAGATAATGTTCCATCTCCATCGCCCACGTATCATAATCATCTTTTTGGAGGACGGGCAGTTTAATGTTTGAAAGTGTATTTGTGGTGATTATTTGTGGTGGTTTAGCAGGAGCATCTCCTTTGTTGGTTGCTGGTACAGATCCATCCAAAGATGCATCATCATGAAGAGAAAGTTCCTCATCATCATGAAGAGAAAAATTATCGTTTGCAGGTTGAGACATGATTATTTGATTTGGTGGAATAAAAGGTTTTGATCTATGTTCAATCTTGTGCAAAGTCCCTTTAGTGGCTCTGATACCACTTGTAGGTCCTTATAAACAGGATCTGAATGAGCCTTGAATGACTTATAGTCCTTTGAATAAATCCAAAGATACTATAAGAGACAATGACTGTGAATATAAATATTGACGCGGAATATCAATACTTATACCAAGACGAACACAAGAACAAATACTAAAATTGCTATTACTATTACTATTTGATTGTGAATACTCAATCAACTCATATGTTTACAATACTATTCTATGTTCCTTTTATAGGCTTAAGGAACCCTAAACGCGTTAAGAGATAATACTTATCTCTTCCTAAATCAACGCTAAATTGATAACTATTACTAAAATTACAACAGACTTAACTGTCTGACCAAGCAGTATTAACTTTAATACTGCCAGACTTAAGTTAATGCTGGCAGACTTAACTTGCTCTACCAGACTTAACTTCTATACTAACAGTACTAACTATTCAGCTATCAGTACTAACTATAACTAACAGACTTAACTTTAATACTAACAGTATTAAGTCTGTTTACAATATTTTCCTAACAATCCTCCCCTAACTTGATCTTCATTCATGAACTTCAAGTTCCTTCAAAACATTCTTGATCTTTAAATACTTTAAGCTTCACCTTGGGCTTTAGAGGATTGTCTTGAACTTCTGTCTTCAAAATAATATGTCTTTATGTCTTCAAATCTTGACAGCAACTAGTCTTCAAAGCTATTCATCAATCCATTGTATCAGCAACATTGACAATTTTGTACATCAAATCATAAAGGAATTCTAATAGAGAATTCCAAGTGTGTTAACTCCTGTGAGAGGTGAATCATTGAAAATTTTAAATGGATTTGATGTCTCTTTACCAGTTAGCCATTAACTCTGGAGTAGTCAGTTCTTTGGCCACCAGAAAGGTGTATGTCCATGGTCAACTGAAAACCATTTCAACTCTCAGTACTTGAAACATTGGTGAGTTGAATACCATATGGTTTTTGGCAAACCATTACAGCCATCAACGGATTTGATATGCCTTTACCTGTAGCCGTTTGCTCAGGGCTAGTCAATCCTTTGGCACCTAGAAAAGGTAAATTCCATGGTGGATTGATAACCATGTCAACTCTTTGTACATAAAACTTGGTGAGTTGATGGCGTTCTTACATGTACTGTCATACAAACATATTTGACTGAAGGGAATGTCACAAAAAAAATTAACCAATATTCTTGGCGACACAAAGTAAACACAAGTATTCTACCTTGAAGACCTTGCTAGCCAACCGTGGTTGGCAAGGTCGTCGTCGAAACATGTTTATAATCGAGACGTCGGCGAGCTCCGTCAAGAATGTTTATACATGGTAGCAGTTCATCAAATGTTACACTGTCTGTTGAATTGACTAATTTTGAGCATACGGATTTGAGTATAAATTCTGAATCGACAGAAGTGGACGCCTCACCAGTTAATGATGACAATGCTAATGCTAATGAAGGAAATGCTGAAGATGATGTTATACAATTGGCCTTGAAGATGATGATTGATGTTGTAGTGTCTGTATGATGATGAAGTGAACACCGGAGTATAATGTTTGAAGAAGTTTTATCTAGCGATGATTCTGACGATGACAATCGATCTTAAGATGTAGTTTGAATGAAACAGTTATTATATGCTTAAATGTGTAATTTTTCTTTGAATGAAATTGTTTTTATATGTTTAAATGTGTAATTTTGCATTTGAATGGAATTGTTTTTATATGTTTAAATGTGTTATTTTTTATTGAGTCTTGGAATTGTTTGTATTTGTTTAAATGTGTAATTTATATGATTTGTGTATTAGCATTAATTGGTCCACAAATGTGTATTACTTGTATTTGTTATTTTACAGATGGTGTGCGTATATCCTAGATCACACGGTGGGGATGCCGGTGGTACTCCACCCAGGACGGCCCAACCGGCCCGTACCGGCCCAGTGCGAAAGTAAGAAATTGTGTTTATTTATTATTTTATAACACTGATTTATTTTTAACTTTCTTTTATTGAATTTTATGACTCAATAAAACTTATTTTGTAGGTTCTAACAGCGTTATCGAGACGGGAATGCCGTCCTTAAGGAGGGCGTTTAGACAATAATGGGCCAACGGACTTTCTTACGATCGGCTTTGATTCGGCGATTAGGTACGTTACATCTACAGGGCGAATTTATATTCAAGCATGTTAATAGCAATGGGGAACAACAGATCAAGTACCTTCCCCTTAGCTTGCGAGTGGGGATGAAATTCCGAGGGCGTATTAAAATTAAAGCGCATTTTTTTCCCTACTTTGATGTATTAATTGTTATATTTTACTTCTATTCTTACTTTATTGATTCATTTTTTATTTTTCTTTTATTCGTCCGTGTGTGGATATGGTGTTATGTTTATATTGTATTGGTTTGTTTAATTGCATTATGTTTATGTTTATATGTAGAGCTATTTCGACCTGCTCATTGGTACAATATTCAGGATATAGTGTGATGGGCAATATTGTCTATTACGGTTGGGGACAGGGTATAGTTGGGCTGCATTTGAAACTGAGGATCCTTTGGCGCAAAAATTAAGCAAAGGATAAAGGCTGATAATTTTACATGATATGGTTATCGGCCGAGGAGGCAAGGATATCATCTGCTGCCGAAGAAAGTGTGGGGAGACAGAACCCGAAGATGTGTGAATAAAACTTGGTTGACTGGTGGTACCATCCGCGATTCGTGGTGGCAGAGGAAGTCTTTCAGAATGCGGCACGAGGGAAGAACACGATTCTAAACCATCAAGGGAGAATCATTCGCGCAAGGAGGAACAAGATATGTAGGACTCTTTATCATTTTTGTGATATTTTAAAAGGTTTATATTGTTTTATGTTATAGCTTGTTTTAATATTTTCGATATGTACAGGAAAGTACCAGAAACGGTCATTACGAGGACCTAATTGAGACTTGGAGGAAGAGCACTCGAGGCGGAGATGGGGAGTTTAAGACCAAAAAAACCTGGAACGAGATACGTAAGTAATTTAACTCGTTTACATTCTTTAATAACTTTATTTTATTTGTTTTTAACCTTTTTTTTCTTTTTGTTTCACGTTGGATATGAAGAGCATGCAAGATCAGGTTAGAGCCAGGCGTCACACATCCCGTACAAGACAGATCAAGCTATCTCGGATGAAGTTGTTCCGTGTACCAACTGCCAGAACATGTCGGGATATAGGGAGGAGTTACCGGTGGTGATCAATTCCGCAGGGCGGTCTCAAGCATTTCCAGATGTTATAAGTCGGGAGGAGATGGACCGGATATTGAGGCAAAGAGATCAAGAGGCCGAGTTGTTTAAGGAAGCAACGCGGGGAGGCGCAGCATGGGTTATTTGGCTGATTGAAGGCTGATCGCGGCGTACCAAAATAGTGAGACGATGTATGGTGCCATAGGTGTGTATTTTCTAACTATGCACCTAACCTTACTCGTTCCTTTTATGGCTCCTGCTTTTGCTGACGCCCAAATATTGCCCCAATCTCAGCCCTGTATGGGCTCACTTAATCAATCCTCCCTTCCCTTATAATCAACACTCCTAACCTTCCTGTGCCGACCATCTCAATATTATATGCCCACCTGGATATACCGTGTCCACCTAGATATACCGCCCACTCAACACTCCAACCTCCTATGTCGGCAATTTCTTTCACTCCCTTGTCATACAATAATACCTTTAACCAATTGTTATAATCCCGTTATGAACTCAACCTAGCCTTACTTCTAACAGTGACCCGTACTTCCCTGCTTCATAATCTATCCCCAATAATAAGATAGCGGAGCGTCTGATGAATTGGCTCGATGATAGGGAGTTGGCGGGTGAAGACAATGACGTGGGGGATAATGAGGAGGCGGACAGTCAACAATCGAGTGGTGACTATTCGAAGGACGAGGAGGGGGATAATGAGGAGGTGCAGGATGAGTCGGAGGAGTCGGATTAGGCGTTTTGTGGTATTGTCTTGTTTGTATCATGGGAATTTGTTAATAGACTTGTTATTTTTGACTTGTTTATGTTTGTATCGTGACAATTTGTAACACTTGTGAAACTTTTAGATTGTTATCTTTTTATCGTGGGATTTCCTTGAATAGTAATTTATCGTATCATGGTATTTATGGTATTGTAACGTTTAAATGATTTGTTATTGTATCGTATGGTGGATTTGGGAATTCTAGGATTTGATTGAATACGTAGATTTTTTTCCGGAAAAAAGCTGGTAAAATCAGCAGTGTATTTTTTTTTCCAGTCATGTTCAGGTCGACAATTGTCGGGCCCTAAAATCGAAACATTTTGGGGGTCGGACAATTGTCGACCCTTAGCTTAGTGAATGGTCTAAGTGGACTGCGGGCAAAGAATAAACTGCTTATTTATATATTCTTTGGGTGACATTGTCGACCCTAAATTTTCAAATGATGAATTCGACCCAATTTTATTTATTCACATAATAAATAAATACATGTATTCTTTATTTAAAACTTTTATTTTAATAAAAAATTAGGGTTCGACTATTGTCGACCCCAAAGCTTTTTAAGCTTTGTCGACCAAAAATTGAGTCAAAAGAAGTCCCACTGAAAGTGGTGGCCATATGTCGACCCAAAGTCTCAAAGGAATGTGTGACCCAAAATTTGGGTCCTAAATGTTTAGGGTCGCGTTTTTGGCGTCGACTAGTTGAACCTTTGGGACTCTAGGTCGATTGCTTTTGTTTTTTTTGGGTCGAGTATTTTAATAATTTTTTCTTAAAATATATCAAACACACCAACATTTAATTAGATAATTACTAACTAAAAAGTAAAATATAGTTACTTACAGTTGAGTGGATTGAAGAATGTAAGGTTATATAATTGGTGAATTAGGGTTTTTTGGGATTGAATATTTTTAGGGTTCATTGAATTGGGGGAAACGAGTGGGAAGAATTAGGATTAGGGTTTTTTGGATTGTTTATATATCCTATTAGGTATGAGATGAAACGCCACATGGATTAAAAAAAAGAAAACGAATTTTTTTTTCCACATAACCAGCAAACTTGTTATTGCCGGTTTGACACTGTGAACCATTCACAAAATTAATAGAGTATAATGAGTCAAACGGGTGAGTACATAGAGTATTTATGGCTTTTACCCCGAATTAATTGATGTCTAAACTTATGTGTAAACAAGTTTCATGCTTGTACAAACATATAAATGCATGTGTGGAATGGTAGGCTTGATGAACATCTCGCAAGTGGATTAGAATTCCTTAGTTGGAGGTGGTGTAACACAAAAGAAGCTGGTGCATGGAGAACATCAAAAGTGCCAACATTCTACTAACTGACTGGAAGGCCAAAATGTCTAATTTCGAATTTTCATCCTTGGATTCATTACATCAGCACATAGACCATGTCAGCAATCATGCTTATGGTACATTTGCCTAACTTGATCCAGAGTACGCCATATCGGGTATCTTAACGGATAAATCAGATCTATATTCATTTGGTGTTATTTTACTGGAGATTTTGTGCGGGAGATTGGCGTGAGGAAAGAGAAGTGAGGATCATTCTCAAACTTTAGGTCCTTTGGCTAAAACACACTTTAAAGAGGGAAATTTTAATGAGATGGTCTTTGAGAGTATAAAGCAAGAAATCGTGCCAGAATCATATTCCAGTTTTGTAAATATTGCCTATGAATGCTTACGTGATGATGGCTATGAGCGGCCAGAGGCACGGGAGGTGGTAATACAGCTTAAGGAGGTATTAGAATTCCAAGTTAGTGTTTTATCAAACATTTCATACACTTATTTGATAAACCATCAAGCGGCTTTCATCAGTAATATATTTAGGTGATATATGGCTACTGGTAAAAATGAAAAGCACAATGGTTTCTGAGTTATGTCAACTATTTTTTAAATAATAGCTGGTTTTATTGGATATTTTTATATTGATGGGAACAGTTTTATTAGATCTGATGTTTTAATTGTTGGATTTATATATAGGAGGATAAAGAAATCTGGGAACCCATGCTGCCTAGAAACTAGAGAGAAATAATAGATATGTCAAAAAACCCCGGGATCTACTCTATCAATAAGAAGAAGGATCTCTACAGGATGCTTTGTGATGGCATGTTCCTTCAAGAAGGAAAAGTGGTAATTAACTCGTTTGCCTATTCTCGTCACTTCGGTGATGTAAATTTACATACGTAGCATTTAGGTTGATTATTTTTATGTGATTTCCCTCACTTACCCGTATGATTTTTATCTGCAAACCCACACACTCACGATCACTTCACACTCCTCATCCCTTGAACTCGGATGCACGGTTGCACCTTAATTTAATTTTGATATACGTCCCGTTGGATCTTCATATGATACTAAGCATCATTTATTTTAGGAGTATTTAACTATAACACGTTGCTAAGAATGTGGCTTTTAGTATACAAAACATAATTGCAAAAACATGTGATTTTCCTACATGCATTTACAAATAATGTTTGAACTTGATTTTTATGTTATGCTTAACAGTGATTTTCACTAAGCAAGACTGGGAAAGACAATGCGATGATATCCGCAACAATGTTTTCATATGGAAACCGCACGTCACATAAGTGGAGATATATTCAAAGATCAAGGTTCCTCTCTCTCTCTCAAAAAGAAAAAAAAAACTTAATTCCAACCAAAATTACGTTGAAAGTTAATCTTATATACATTTGTAACAGTAAGCGATGTGGATTTGGACGACAATATACTCTTCAAAGTGACTAATTATTTAGACCAAAACCTTCCAACTTGTGCAGGTTTCACAAAGTGGCGAAGATGATGGATATGACAACTTTAGAGATTCAAATCAAGATAAAAACAGAAATTTTATCTAGGGATATTGTTTACGGGGTTCATTTGGTCTTCAAGTTTTCTGATCCAGGAAAAGTTTCTAGTAACCCGATATATGTTAACCTAAAGTACAAAATGTTAACCTAAAGTACAAAATGGGGAGTGAAACATCACATGCATATTTCGCAAAACATAGAGATGATGATGGGTGGATGACGATAGAATTGTGCCGGTTCTTGAATCAGAAGGAAGTTACTGTTTTTTGAGGTTTCACTAGAGAGCTTTTCGCGATACTACTGTGGAAGCGGTGCCATCTATGTTCAGGGCATTGAATTTCAAGCCATTGAATGCACGTTTGAAAATATACTTTGGTTCTCTGTTTATAATTTAGAACAGTGCTGAAAGCACAGTCATCATTTACATGTTGTACATTACAAGGTTTTAAATTAACATGATCTTAATATTAATTATTTGCAGATGAAGAAAGAAGAAATCAAGATATTAAATGGAAATCAACAAGTTCCAAAACCAGATGTGAACGAGGATCAGATGCAACAAAGGCCAAATGACCTTGGAGAAACTGTTAAGGGATTTTAACATGATCCCGATGAAAATAAGGTTGTTTAATTTCTTATATCTAACAACTTTTCTGTCTATGAATAAAAATGTTCTTGCTATAAAATTCTATCAATCATTTGATGAACAGATTTACGTGCAAAGTGAAGTGAACGGAAAGAAACATCTTATGATTTCTGCAACCAAGGTTTTGTTCAACTCTCATAAGATGAAATTTTTTCATCGGAAACCATCAGCTGAGTCAAGGTTTGTTTTTTTACACTTTTCTAGGCTTTTGCTGGCTTTTAATTTGAACAAGTTTCATCGGTACACTTTTTTTTTAACGGCAAAGATGAAATATATATAAAAAAGAGACTAGCAAGACGCTAGAAACTTAAAGTACAATAGAGTCAAGAAAAAGAAATACATAACATCAAAAAATGATAAAATCCCGAGACTTTAACTGCGAGTGAATCAAAAGGGATGAAAAAACTAGTTTCATCAGTACACTGCCTCCTCTCTTTTTAACTGTTAATTATTTCATTATACATTCTCCCATTATGGCGACAAAATATGTTACTTTTTTAAGCCTTCAATCTTTCTGTTATTTGTGATGCTGTGATAGTACGATGTTTTCTATTTTTGATTAGGCTATAGGGCTTATGTTTTTATGTTGTTCGTCTAACTTCGTGTTATGCATGGGGTGTCAAATGTGTTTTGGGTAAATGTAAATAAAAGATTTTACTTTGTGTTTAGAAAGTAAGTACTCACATGACATTGTACATGCAGATTTCAAAATGTGATGGAGCTTCTACCGCAACAAGTATTTAGAATCAAGTACAAGATTGAAAGTGAAATGTTGTCGCCGTTTACAGAATACGTGTGTTACCTTGTGTTCAAGCTTTCAGAAAAATGTCGTGAACTGCATTGTCCAGTGAAAGTACGGGATCTTCTCCATCGAAGAAACAAAGAGACTAAAAATCTTTATTTTAGAACCTCAGCCCCGTTTAATAGACATTAGAGGACAGATGGATGGATGGAGGTTTGTTCAAATGTCATTATCAAGTAATAAGTCTCTATCCCACCAACTTAAATAGACATTAGAGGACAGATGGATGGATGGAGGTTATGGTGTGGAAGTGATGGTTTTATACTTTCATAACAATTATATTAAACCATAACATCAAAACATAGAATAGCGGAAGCAAATAAAGGATCAAATAACATGTTTGAATAATTAACCGAATTAGGGTTACATACCTTTTAATTCTAGCCCGAACAAGAATCAAATTGCTTAGGGATTATCTCCAAGAACCCTAATTAGGGTTTATACGAAAACAATCCAAGAACAATCTAAAGG
>BQNB010128371.1:0-19288 GCA_026074375.1 Tanacetum coccineum
GTCCTCCTAACCACACCATGCACCACCACAAAAACCAAACCAATCAAAACCGACACCAAAACATTCTCCTTAACACCAGTAAACAACAACAAAATTATCGTAACACCAAAAAGCACGACCAAGACCACCCAATCATTAATCTCACGGTTCGCAATAACCAAAGGCTCGTCACGTAAGAAATACAAAAACAACCATGCAGCCATTAGTATAACAAAAACTATTAATGAGACTGGGTGCCATAACAAACTTAGAAACAATATTAATAGGACAATGATAGCGTAGTTCATGCGAAAGTATGCAATGTTGGTTTTGAGACGTGGGTAGGATTCGGATATGGTGTGTGGGAGATTGAATGATGTGAAGTTGAACATTTCGGCCCATGGACGACGAGTTGCTAGGCTTGTTTTGAGTTGGTCTTTTGCACGAGAAAGGTACTCGAGATTTGTAGTTGGTATGGGGTGGGAGGATGTTGGGATTGTGCCGTATGATGTCATTGTTTCCCGGTGAGTTTGAGGTTGTTTGGAGGTGAAAATGGGACGGGGATTTAGAGGAGGTTAAAAAGTTGTCATGTTATTTGTCACTTATATATGTTGCTTATTAACTATTGCTACGACGGCTTGTTCTTCTTCAGATTTTTTGAGAAATAAAATGTTTGTCTTAACCACCCGTTCAACTTTTTTTTTTAACCATAGTTTCGAACATTGCCCGACTAATCTACGGGGTTCGAACCCACCGCCACACGAACTGAAACCAGGTAAAACCCTCCATTTTCAGAATGTTGACGTGGCCACTTAATAGGTTTATTTGCAAACATAGCCAATGAACTTGAGTCCCTCCACATTTTTTAGAGTGTTAGCCGCAAACCTTTTTGCCACTAGACCACTTAGTGCTTACACATTCAAACCTTGCTACATACATATTTGTGTTGGCAAGGAAAAGAGTGGACAATAGTCCTTCAGATAACTATGGTACTTGGTTAGACCGCGTAATTCTGAGTGAAAACTTCGTCTTCCTCGGGCTACATGTAGTGATAAAACCTAATCATGTTCTACTCGTTTAAATTTTATCTATATTTAACGGACGAGAACTAGTGTAACACTTTACATATATAAGATAAATAAAGAGTTACACGCGGGTTGCTAAACCAATTTAATGTACGTACTTAATTAAGTGACTTTGTTTTATTAAACATTTTGTGCGTAAAGATAATGTGAGTCGCTTGATGCCATTGGGTATGAGAGATGTTCAAACGTCTTGTTCGGTATTATCAGATGTCACACTTATCTACAAGAAATAGCTGCATTGACGGACAGACAAAATGTGTTCGCAGGAAAAAAGTAGTGTAAAAAGCTGTCAGGAAAGATAAAATTAGCTTCTCCTTCACATATAATAAGTGTAAGCACAAGTTGTGACGATAAAGGTCTATGGTGACACACCTATCCTGACACATAATGTGTCTATTACAGCGTTTAGATTAATTCCCCACAAAGCCTACATATTTGTCTACACAGAGTTTGTGTCAGTAATACACATACTTATTTAGTTACCACAAGAATACATTGTACATAATACCATTTTTGGTCCAGAAGCACATTAGGCATAATAAAATTGCCCTGTCCACCTGCTTGCAGCGTGACAGACGTATGTTTCCAGACTCCATTTGTGCAGACAAGAAAGCAAGTGGAAAAAAATGAATAATTTCAATTACTTTTGATTCCGCATGTGTGTTGCATTACCAAATTTGATATAAACTAACCTAATCTATGAAACGAACCTTTTTCTAAAAAGATAGGATGATGCAAGTCCAGAATGTAGAAATTAAGCCAGGCTAGTAAAACATTATGAGCAGCCACAAATTTGTGCTGTCAAACCAATAGATGTGTTCAATGTAATCCTTTGGTCCCGCCTACAAAGGAAACAAATTTTTTATTAGGCACACAAATGTTGCATTTTATTACAATGTTATAACATTATGAGCCAACTAAGTTCAGAAACTAACATAAAGTACGAGGGAGAAATTGTAATCCTGCATATTCATAAGTCGCAACCATCTGCAAAAACACAGCATAACATTCCCCTGATCAGTACTATGCTCATCAAAGATTTGTCAACTAGCGATACTTTCTACAAAAAGAAGATTAAAAGCATGCCCGCAATTAAATGAGAGTTATCAAATACAGATGAATAAATAGATAAATAAAAAAACAAGGAAAACAACGCGACGAGTTTTTCAACATTTACCTTGTTGGTACACTCTAAATAGTAGTTATAGGGCATCAAAACCTTATGCTTGAAATTCTGTCTACTATTTGCTCTATAATAGACTACTTCAGCATATAAAATCAAAAAAATCAGCCGCAACGTAAAGTATCCAAAATCATAACTCTCCCTACAGAAAGACTGTGCTAAACTGTCCTGCTAATGATTACCATCCCACACGGTAACTCCTGCATTTCTGCAGCTTGTCACTCACATCTTGCAGTCATTTCTGTAGCCTTGCTCACACCTGAAGCACCATAAAAAATAACAAGAACTTTATAGAAGACCGGAAGATTGTAAAACAGTTCAAGTTCGCAAAGAACATGAACAGACTAACATGTAAAAAGCTTAAACATCAGTCTCAAACCACATGTAAAGTCGTGGCAAAGGGTATCTTTAGGGCATTAAATCAATCGACCTATTAGTTATAAAACCAATAAACTATCTGAAGTAATATAAACTTATGTGTTCATATTTGAACAAAAATGTAACCAAACAAAGTATGTTCGAATAATTTAAAGCTACACTCTACCCAATCTGATATGAACTAACCTTGACTATGTTGACCCATCTAATCTTACAATCCAATATGAAATATACCAGAAAAGTAACATTTAGAATTTTTAGCAAGTATGTCGGATTATGCTCACCAACCTCATACATGTTACAGAGAACTACCCGTTATGGGACCTATTACCTAAACCAACTCCCAATATGACAGTTACCGACAATGTCCACTTTCATAATTGTACACAAACTTAAACATTAACCTTATTTGTTTTCATAAGAAGAGTCTCATAAAAGTTTGCATCTAACGAAAGATAATAACTCCTCACATTAATTTGTATCTATTTGTGCCATTTGAGTAATTCTGTGACCCATCATAATCTTGTCAGCTTTAAGCAGAATACTATTATTGTATTTACGCCTTTACGGTTATCTTTGTCCTTGAGCCTGTTTTCTATAAGATTTTGTACAAACAAAACTTATGCATCACATATTGAGCAGAACACTCTAAAACAATAAAATGAGGGAAAAACAAACGATGGAGAAAAAAGTTTGTTGTGCCACAAAATGAAAAATAGAATGTAGCTGCCTAAGTTAAGAAAGTTGATTCATCAATGATCTTATTTCTCTTCTGTAAATTAATTGGAAAAGGTTCAAAAATATTTACCTCTTAAAAGATATGTGAGTTCCTTATTAAAGCGCGTAATTCCGCAAAGTTGTCAAACTGGTATTATCATGCAGACACACCATACGCCCATGTCCCATCAGGTTTGCCTTTCTCAATTAAAACATTAATGCCTTTTGTGGCGCCAGAGTTTCGTTTACATGATGTGAAACCAAGCTTCTGAAAAAGATCAGGCGAAAATAAAAAATTAGTTTCAAATGTAATCAATTTCCACAACTAAAACAAACTATTGTAATTTGTAAGCTTCAAAAAGTGACTATTTCGACGAGAGTCTGTAGGTTGCAAAGAGATTGAAGCGTTATCTGTAAGGAGTTGTGTATGTCGTTGTTCGTGTGATGATTTGATTTAGTTCTCTCAGTTTTACTATATAGAATCGGATACCAAATAAAGCCATTTTGTTGTCTTAGTCAACAACACCACGTAAAATTATAGAATCCATAAAATATCATATCAATCATTACAACGTCAAAATTGCTAATATAGAATCAACTATTAGGTACTCAAAAAAAATATAGGAACTTTTTTTTGCTTTTTTTGATATAGCTTTGCTCCACATTAACCTACTCTTATCGCATCAAATTAAGTGAGTTACTAAATACATCTACATTCGCAGTGCCAAAACTAAGAACTTATAAAAAAACTCGAATGATGATTCATAAGAAATGTTAATAGATTATCAGCATTTGGTTTCCAGAAAACATCCACATTGCAAAACTTCATCACAAAAGGTATTAAAAATTCAATGATCCAAATACCTATTCTCTTCTAGTCGCCTTCTCTTCCTAAAAAAAATTCATCCATTCTACATAATTAAAGTCTAAAACCTAATTACTCGATTAAGTTATTAAACGCACATAATCAGGCGACATGTGGTTATCTGATGTTTTCGAGCAGAATTTGATCAGTGTTATTCAATGGTCAGAAATCTAATTACTCCAAATGAATACAAAATGAAACAACAGATCTATATATAGGATATGATAAATTACAAGTGTTATAAATTGTTGTAATTATAAAAATCCTAACTTGATAGCTTGATCTTACCACTGTCTGGGTGAACGGTGGATTGACGGCTTGGAACTCGCGGTTCGCGATGGTCGCGGGATCGGATGCCGCGATTGCGGCGAAGATCGGTGACGGAGATTTGACGCAGAAGGATCGGTCGACGGAGATTGACGACAGAGTCTTGGCGGGCTTTACGGGCGACAGTGATCGAGGAAGTCCATGCAGCCATTAGTATAACAAAAACTATTAATGAGACTGGGTGCCATAACAAACTTAGAAACAATATTAATAGGACAATGATAGCGTAGTTCATGCGAAAGTATGCAATGTTGGTTTTGAGACGTGGGTAGGATTCGGATATGGTGTGTGGGAGATTGAATGATGTGAAGTTGAACATTTCGGCCCATGGACGACGAGTTGCTAGGCTTGTTTTGAGTTGGTCTTTTGCACGAGAAAGGTACTCGAGATTTGTAGTTGGTATGGGGTGGGAGGATGTTGGGATTGTGCCGTATGATGTCATTGTTTCCCGGTGAGTTTGAGGTTGTTTGGAGGTGAAAATGGGACGGGGATTTAGAGGAGGTTAAAAAGTTGTCATGTTATTTGTCACTTATATATGTTGCTTATTAACTATTGCTACGACGGCTTGTTCTTCTTCAGATTTTTTGAGAAATAAAATGTTTGTCTTAACACGTTCAAACTTTTTTTTTAACCATAGTTTCCGACACATTGCCCGACTAATCTACGGGGTTCGAACCCACCGCCACACGAACTGAAACCAGGTAAAACCCTCCCTTTTCAGAATGTTGACGTGGCCACTTAAAGGTTATTTGCACCTAGCAGTTGAACTTGAGACCTCACACATTTTAGAGTGTTAGCCGCAAACCTTTTTGCCACTAGACCACTTAGTGGTTACACATTCAAACCTTGCTACATACATATTTGTGTTGGCAAGGAAAAGAGTGGACAATAGTCCTTCAGATAACTATGGTACTTGGTTAGACCGCGTAATTCTGAGTGAAAACTTCGTCTTCCTCGGCTACACTGAAGAGATAAAACCTAATCTGTTTACTCGTTTAAAATATTATTTTAACGACGATAACAGTGTAACACTTTACATATATAAGATAAATAAAGAGTTACACGCGGGTTGCTAAACCAATTTAATGTACGTACTTAATTAAGTGACTTTGTTATTAAAATTTCAAGCGAAAGATAAAAGCTTGATGCCATTGGGATGAGATGTTCAACATCTCTCGTATCATGTCACGTAATATTTCTTTTATAAGAATCATGTTAATTGCTATGATATTTTATTATTTTATCATGTGTTATTTTATGCTTCTCAATATAAATTTAAGATTTACCTAAGCATGGAGTTATGTTTTTTTAACCAAACTAGAAGCTCTCGAGTTTTCTTAAAAACATCACTTTATTAAATACGAGTGACGGAAATATACGTACGCTGGTTTAGTGTTACAGTTCAACATATTTTCTTCTTTTACAAGTCACTAAGACAGCTAGTCATGTGAAATTTTCACATAGACAAATCTAAAAAGTCTGATATAGAATTTCTATACTATGTTGTTTTGAATTGTAAAAAATAAAAATAAAATTAATGCTTAACCTTTTTCTATGATAGAGAAATAACGAGAAAAACGAGACGGGCCTTGTACGAAGAGAAAAAAGAATCAAGAAAAACGTGAAGAGCACTCTTTAAACGTGAGTTCAATGACTTCAGTGACAGGACTATAAAGCATTAAAACCCACAGAACAACACTGCTAAAAACTTGATACACGTTACAATGAGAACTTTAAAGCTTAAACTGAAAATAAACTACTCTCTCCCCGTCCTATTTTTATTGTCCACGCTTCCTTTTTGATATGTCACAATTTAATTGTCCACTACTAAAAATAGATAGGGAACTTTGATCAAGTTTACTATATTACCTTTGATTAAAATTATAATTACAAACTTTAAAGAAAACTTAAATTAATTAGCTAAGGGTAAAATTGTCTTTCTGTCAAAAAGTAAGAAAGAGAAAGCAGTAATAAATGCACTTTTCTTAAACTGTGTGTTTTTTGTCGGGGGACAATAATTTTGGGACGGAGGGAGTATTAACTACTATTATACTATATAATTAAAGATTAAGATTGTTATCCCGAGGTGTTTTTACGATCATTTAATGCCACCCCGACCCGACCCGCTTCTTTCATATACTGCTCCGTTTCTACTTTGCACTCTTTCTCTTTCATTCTCTCAAATCTCTCACAGTCACTCCCTTCATTACATACAGATGTACATCATGCATACTGCCACGTATATGTGATTCATGACTCATCTCCCCTGAGCCATTATCTCTCTTTTCTCTCATTCTCCTGAAACACACACACTCAGATCCTCATCTCTCTTTACAAGATACTGGATCTCACACACCTCTACTCTCTTGCTCTCTCTCTAAAATCACTGGCTCATCAAAGATCAATTGAGGCAAGATCAATTGAGTCCAACCACTCGAGTTCAAGATGGGAAAAAAGAAAGATTCATACAAAACATGGTGTCCCACAAATACATACTCTCGAACCATCTTCTTCCTTCTCCTAAAGTTTTTTTTTCCTCAACCTCCTTGCAAATTCAATCCTATGCATATCAAGAAACACGCAGCATACCCATCTCCCGCTCATTTTTGGGTTACCGACATCATCCAAAAAGCGGCGACCTCCTCCGACCACAAGGTCCCGTTTTCTCAACTCATGCTGTCTTTCTTTTAAGTTTTTCATGAGATAGTGGTTTGGTTTGAACAAAAAAAACCAGTTGGTCATGATAGATTATCCGAATCTTGAAGCTTTTTTGTAATGATCTGTTTTTGGTTTCTTCTTTTAATAGGATTGTACCCGGACAACAAGAAGTCACCCTGAAGCAAGCCGCCGCGGCTGCCATGCTGCTGCTAATGGGTCTGCGGATGGAAGAAAATGGTTAGTTAGTTATATAATTATTGTTTCTTTTTAGGTCTTTTTCTATATAAAAAAATCATGTACCACACATATCTAATTATCACTCTTATTTTATATCTCATGGTAGGAGACAGTGATTGAGGAATGTTTCAGTTAGAGTTATACTTTCAGGTTAATGAGACTTCAGTTAGTTAAACGGCTGTTGTGGACCTGTGGCATTGTCACAAAGGTTGTTATGGCCTGCATCTGCATACCTTATAATATAAGGCTAAGAACTTTATCATATAAAAAAGTCACGAACAAATAGGATATTCATGAAAGTCAGGAACACATACTAAAGTTGGCTTAATGTGTGTTTTGTTGGATTTCATGTTATTGTGTCATAAGTTATAATTTGTAATTAGTTTGTTGATTTGAGTTTAAACATTATTACTTTAGTGTGCCTTTTTTGTTTGAGTTATTGATGGACTAAATAATGTGTCGATTAACCATGAAAATTTTGTATCTACCTCATTTGTTTTGCTTTCTAGAAAACCAAGGACATTTTTAGAAACAAAAGTATTGATTCTTGATTTTGTACGACTGTGATCAGGTTAGACGTTTATCAAGTACAACCAGTAGTCGAAAGCAGTCGAGAGAGAACTCATTCAGTTTGGAGCTCCTATCGTTGGCCACGTAAAAGACGATGCTTCAAGTATTTCCCAAGATAGTAAGTATCCTGATTGTGTCGTTATTCTGATGAGTAGAAGTTGTAAGTGATTTATGTGAAATATGTTGAAATTCTTTAGCTATTTAGGTCATCTTAGATATTGTTTATAACCATACTAATGAGGCTGATGATAGAGATTAAAGCGAAATTGTTAAGAATAGGTTGTTACTTTGATTGTGGTGAAGAGGTATGTAGAACATGTATTAGTATTTGAACAGTGATGCTTCAACATTTGCCATACGATTTAATATGTAAGTTGTTAAAATGGTTGTGCATTCTTATCACGAGTAGTCGAAAATCTGTGCTTTCATGAGACCATGATTGGGTCTATTTAAGTTATATATGAGGTACCCAATTAGTAGAAGCTTACTTCAAGTTCTATACTAATATTGAACCAGTAGGGCAATGCCATTGATAAGCTGTTCAAACAACTAAATTAGTAGTTTTATAAATATGAGTTCATTGTTATATTTTATTAGGTTACGCTCTTCGCAAATTAACATGTGACTGTTTTAAAATTATTTGGAATTACTTTTAAATGGAACACATTCTGATATTTCAACTATATTATGGCTTCGATTCTTTGCTTGGACTGAAATTTGTTTGTTTAGATGGGGCTTTAAATATGATATTCGATGTTTCATTTTACCTCTATTCAACTTTTTACATTCTTGCAGACAATATTCGGCTTGGCAAAACCTGTTGAGAGATATTGTGCACATCTTTTGCTTTCAAGATAGGGTATATGTTATCAAACCCTCATATGCTTTCGCCATCAAATAATAAGCTGCAACATAAATTTGTTGGGTACTTGGGCAGCGGTGCTGAAACGAGGTCTAAAATCGGTGTGTTTGGGTCTTAAAATGGGGATTGAAACGTGTTGGTTTAGGGGCTGAACTGGGTTGGTTTGGAGCTGAAGTGGGTGAGTTTGGGGGCTCAAATGAGTGTGGATTTGGAGGCTGAAACGGGTGAGTTTGAGGGGTGAATTTGGGTGCTGAAATGGTGACTGAAGCGGGTGCGTTTGGTTGCTAAAATGGGACTGAAAGGAAATGGTGGAGTTTGGATGCTGGAACATGGTTGAGATCTGCGCGTTTGGGGTGCTAAAATAGGGGCTAAAACGGGTGAGTTTAGGGGATGAGATGGGTGGGTTCAGGTTATGAAACGGTTGCGTGTAGGAAAAAGAAGTAGCTTCTAACAGGTATGTTAAAGTTATGTTTAAAAAAAAACCTTGCATTAGTAATCTGATGTGTTTATAGAAATGATTTACAGAGTTGTATTCGTTTAGATGTAGACCGTCTTACATTCAACGGTTTGAACGACTTGACCCGTCACCCTTTCAGGTTCATTTTTCTCACTTATTCACCCATTTAATATAAGCACAAACAAATTGACAACCTTTAATAAACATGGAAGGGTTGCAATGGCCAACTACGTTCGTTTTCATATTTATGGTACTAAAAATTTTAGTCTAACAACTACTGGATCAGTCTGCAACATGTCTAACCTCATTTTTTTTGGTAAAGGGGAAAAACCCCGGTAAAATATATATCACCAAAAAAACCGTTAAGTACAATGGAATGTGGCTAGAGTACCACATTAACCTCAAGACGAGCTTGAACAACTACTAACATATGTGACAGGCCACATAATGTTAAACTAACAAAATAGAACACAAAGACCACCTATCGAATCACAGAATTTGGCAGCCCCTATAAACGAATGACTTCCATAGCATCTTTAGACTTCTTGAAGGAACACGTGAGTAACTTGAGTCTAACAGAAGACTTAATACAATCAATGACCTGCTGCGTAGATCTTTTCTGGTTCTTAAAAAGTCTTAAATTCCGCTCTTGCCAAATGTAATAACAACATGCCGCAACAAGAAGTTTAGCAATCACACATCGGGCTGATCTCCGTTTAGACACAGGAATGAGAGTATCAACAATAAAAGTAATCGAGCCCATAACATTGGAAAGACCAGCCAAGTCCTTCATGTTGTCCCAAACCTGCGTAGCAAAAGCACAATCAAAAAATAAATGCTCATGCGAGTCCGGTTGCCCATCACATAACGGGCAATGAAAACTCAGCAAAGACCCATTAATATCCCATTGGCGCAACATATCCTGCGTCTTTAGCCTGCGCTTTGCAACCAGCCACATGTGAAATGAGTGGCGAGGAATACAATTATTGAACCAAACCACATTGTACCACGTCACTTCATCAGCACGGGGCCTGAAACAGTCCCAAACAGTAGCAACCGAGAATGGCTGAGACACACCACAATCATTCTGCCACTCCAAAGCATCAGTTGATGTAGAAATACTAGGCACATTAAGCGAGCTAAGAATAGGGTACTTTGAACTCAGTTTGGTGGTGAAAATCGCAAACTTTAAGGCTGAAATTTGTAATTTACCCTAAATAAAACTTGCATCAAGTTAGAAAAAGGTTAAGCTCAACTTTTACTTCATTTATGAGGATGGATGAAGCGATTATCATTCTTAACTCAGTGGCATATCAACTTTTCAACACCACCAAAACATACCACATTTAAACAAAAATATGTGTCACGATACACTCATACGTACATTTATACACACAAAAGTTGGTCGTCTGACCGACCGAATTGTGCTCCAAATCTATGTAAGGCGTCGTTTGGGATTGCGTATAATAAGAAACACACGTCCTTTGTGCCGATACGCGTGTCTTCGTGCGCCTTTTACACTTAGTTTGAGCTTCTCAATAGTAAGCTACAATAACTCAAACTAATTAAAGGAGCTTTTAGAAACAAGTACTAGAAGTTATAGTTAGTCAAATTACTTGAATTATTTTCAAAAACTTAAAATATATGTTTCAAAATGATGTTTTTTTATGTCATTTTACAATAATAAGTTTTGCCTTCTGCTACTTTCATCAGGCATATGCTACTAAAAGATGCGAGAGCATACAATAAAGAGAACCCTTAATATCAAAGATGGCCTTGCACATTTTTACTTAATATCATATTTTAAATCTTCAAACCATAGCTAAGTTTTGAGTTCAAATCACATGATGCGGTATTCATTAGACTAAAAGAAGACATCCCGTGGTTCATAAACACTTTGTCAAGACATTTTTAAATATATAAATGGTCTGCACGATTAGTCACTTTTTAGAGAGGTAATACATTTTTGCAATCCTGAATATGATTATCACTTCATGCTTAAGCAAATATTCAACATTTGTGACAACAATGTTTATCCTTTATTGGTGTAACACTAAAAAACATGGAGTGTGATTATAATATGCAGCGACAATGAAATGTTTACTTACGTTTTTGTGTTTGGTTTGCCTACAGTTTCTACTAAAAAACATGGAGTGTGATTATAAACAGTTACTGGCTCACAGTTTGGGGTGTTAGTCGGGTCGGGTTCGAGTAAATTTGAGTCGGGTCAAATGCGGGTGTTAAGTTTGGTCCAACAAAAAAGTATATAGAGTAAGGTGAAGAAAACAAACAAACATTTTCTTCTTCTTCTACCTCAAGAAATGAATGATCTTCTTGCTTGCTTTTGTTTAACTCTATTCGGATGCCTTCTAATTCGAAAATGGTGCTGGAAGGTGTGTTCTACACTGCTTGGTGGAGTATCTGGACGTATAGGAATCAACTTTTATTTGCGGATTCTCATCCTAGAAAAGAAGTTATTTATGACGATATAGTTAGACGCTCTTTCTTATGGTGTACTGCTAGGCGCAAACATTCTGTTAGATGGGATAGTTGGCTTCAACACCCATATTTGATTCCTTTGTAATTTCTAGCTTTTTGCTAGTTGTCTAATAAAGTTGCCGTTCAAAAAAAAAGCTAAACACACACTATGTGTGTGAATTAAAATAGACGGTTACTAAAAAAATTGCTTTTATATTGGACAAAATAGCCCGTGTAGTGCAAATTGAGAATTTAATCTCATTCGTTGGATCATATAAAGATGGAGGGTGAAGATGAGTACCCCAATATCCAAAAAATGTTTGATATCCAAATGAACTTAAATCTTAATAAAAATGTTAAGTAACAAATAAATAAACAAATAAAAATGTTGGTGTTACGTTTGGTCCAACATACTTAGTGCTTGTCTTTATTTATTAGCTTAAATAAATAAGCCCAAAATTTGGTTATGTTGTTAACATATAAACTAAAAAGCAAACCTTTTCTTCTTCTTCTACCTTAAGAAATGAATGCTTTTCTTACTTACTTCTGAAAAATAAGGAAGAAGAAATGTTTAAAATAAAAAAAGATTATAGTCATGACAAGTGTGTGAGTGTGTGTGATAATAAGACAAAAAAGTTATTTTGGGTGTGTTAGGCGGAGAGAGTTTAGAGCATTTAAGAGCGATGAGCATTTTTTAGTGTTAGTTTCGTAAGCAGCAATTGGCTTTATCTTTTGGGTGTGTTAGGCGGAGAGAATTTAAAGCATTTAAGAGCGGTGAGCATTTTCTAATTGGCTTTATTATTTTTTTTAAATGTTCAATTTTCAACGCTTTATGAAGTAACATTTAGAGTACTGGGTAGGGCTGAGCAAAACCACCCACAACTAATGACCAAAAAAGCAATCCACAAAAATACAAAACCCCGATAGCGCACCTAACTCAACCAAAATCAAGTCACAAACCGCAAACTTCGAATCGACACCGCACAAACCAAGCCGAAGCCGACCCAACCGACTGAACCGAACGTCATTTTTCGTTTGTATAGTTTAAATTAATCTTTCGTTCGGATATTGTCAGTTCTTCGTTCGGATTTCGGTCTCAGTTGCGTTCGTGTTAAAACAAGAAAAATACGCTTAAAACATTCTATTCCGGAGATTTCGGTTTGGTTTTCGGTTTTTCTTCAGGTAAAAGTTCGGTTCTGGTTTCCCGGTCATGTTTTCCTTCCTCTGCGTTTTCGTTTACGTCGGTTTTGAACCGATGCTCACCCCACTACTGGGTACCCTATGGTGCCATCATCTGGTGTTATGGGAAATGTGTTGCTACATCAGCATTTTTTCCCATAACACCAAAAACATCACTCCCTCCATAACACCACATTTCTGGTGTCGTCAAGTACCCAAACTTTTGCCGTTTTCCCATAACACGAGAAAAATACCCGAAAACGCGACTCACGGTGTGGGTCTCGTGCCATCATTTGGCGTTTTCCAGGACCATTTGGTGTGGTGGTGGTGGCTCAGCACTCGAAAACGCGAGGTGCGGTGTAGTCTCGTGCTATCAAGTGGCGTTTTTGAGGATGGCTCAAGCCATGGCTTAGGGTACTCAATACTATGCTATTATGATGATTAAGCTAACAAGTAACCACAAAGCTCAATGTCTTACACTGTCATTGGAAAATGTTATCCCACACACCACCCCGATAGGTGTTACTTGCAAAGTCATTTGGACGATGTTACTTTTTACCGTGTGTTTGGGTGTCTGTGTGTAATTGTGTGTTCAAGTGAGTTCAGTTTCCAGTGTTACGAATAAGTTAAAATATGGTTTGGCGTTACTTTTAGTAACACTAGAGCCCGCGGGCGTTTATACTCCTAACTCAAACGGCTGTATAAGACCGCGTAACATTGTCTAATCTGCAGTCTTAAAGAATACGCATCAGGTCCAAAATGAACTCGGGCTAAGGTCTGCTCGTCTAATCTGACCTTATTACGCTTTAGGAGCTTTTCATTTCAGTATTTCAGCATTCCATGAACATATACTTTCCAAGAACTAAGGATATTCCAAGCCAGAATCACCCCACGACTGAGCCGTTAATTTACAGGTCCATAACTTGCCGAAAAAATATACTCCACATATTTACAGTAAAATCATAAGAAATACATTCCTTCCTACAAAGAAAGGCATGAAAACCGGATCACGCCTTTAGGCCTTTTATACTAAAAGCATGTTAATATCATCTTCCAAGATGAAGAAAGAATGTAAGCAATACAAAGATACCTGTTTACGCTATAACATAAGTACACAACTCAAATCTTTTAATACTACAAACAAGAGACTCCTATTTGAATCCACAAATGCGCTATGCAGCATTGGAATCTCGTTCCAAGTATACTTGCAACAACCATGACTCTAAAGGCGGCAACTAAGAAGAAGCAATAACTAATTGCACCCACATGACCAAATCCTAATCATGCATCATTTCAGTTACCCCATAGCTCTAATAGTGATACGAGAACAACAAAGAAATTCAATTTCTATATACTTTAGGTTTGAGGGTGGGGCTGTGACTATGAATTATTGCCACAGCAATTGACAGAGACTGCAACGCAGACACGCTTGATTGGTAATGGATATAATACAAACCATCGTGGACGTTTGTCACTTCTATAACCGGCATACTTTGCTTACAACCCTGAAATAAACCAAAATCGAAAAGAAACACGATGAGTAACTAAGCATTCTACTAGTTCATACTGATGCAAAAGAGAACATTGAACGTAATGATACCTGCGTAAATAACTCAAAGGAATTGCTCTTCCCAAAAACGCCTGCTTGGTACAAGGCATCTTTGTTATTTGGCCCAGCGTTAAGTATTGTTAGTGGGCAACCGATATCCCAGCCACCACAATCACAAGAGCCGCCACTCCTCCACCTTTCAACAAGGCTAGAAGGACCTCCATTCTTCGTTCTTGGCCCGCCATGAACACCTGCTGGAACGACGACATCCATGCTACTAGAATGATGGCTGGTGTTTTGTCTACAAGGTTCACAAGGTACTGATTGTGTAGTCGGGGACACAATCTTTTGCTTGTTCCCACCTTCTTTAAGAAACTTTAAGCCCCATCCCCCGACCTCCACCTTCTTTTGACTGTCGGGAATATGATCTTTCACGACAATAGCAGCTAACTCGATATTTGAAGGAAAGCTGGATTCCTGAAAGAGATTTCCTTCATCGTTTAGCTCTAACGAGGTGTCTTGTATCGCAACTGACCCGTCAAATTTGGAGGAAGTCCTCTTCCTGATATGGTTTCCTTTAAATATGTTTGATACTTTCTTTGACAGCCCCTTGCTCTTTTTAACCGTCTGATTTGGAGTATGCGTACCCCCTTCGCTATGTTCACCAGTCGCATATAAGATATACTGAGTCTCCATAATGTCTGTTCCCTGAGGACACGCTGTAAAAGATGTCGACACTCTCATTTTACCAACAAGTTCTGACTCTTCGTCATGAATCACATTTTCCCTTTTGCCAGCTCTAGAATAGAACGAGTAAATATAGTCACAGCTATCATCCCTAATGGAGTCAGCTTTGGAAAGATTTGTCGTATAAACCTCCCGCTGATCCTCTACGGAGAAAACATAGCGTGGAAATCCATAGTTCCATGAGCAATGGAGCATTCCTTGACAGTAGCCACTAGAAGATGACGATGACGATGAAGAAGAAGTAGAAGGATCCGAGAAGGTGGAGTATGTGCTTGAGTGCGAAACAAGCCTTTTATGCGCAGGACTACATCCAAATATTTGATCTTCAGGCAATACCCTTTTCTTTTGGATGTCATGTGATGAATCGACACATACAGGTTCTCTAACCTCTATAGCACTCGCGTTTCCATTACTGATATCATCACCAGAGGCACCTAACTGGCGTAGTAAAGGACTGTTCAAAAGATTTATCATTGTCCTGCTTCCTGTGATCGAGCCAACAATCGGATCCACAGATGAACTCACGACTAAATTTTCATTTCCAGATGAAAACAAAAACAAAGCATCACGACCACCATTTCCACTACCAACTACTCTTGAAGACGATATAGGCCAAGAATTGGCCGTCATGGCGCTTGTATGAATCAATGCAAGGCAATGGCGGAGGTACTTTTCCTCCATAGTCATGATTTGCTTTGGGATCAGCTTATTCAAGCCCGACAGTTGTTGAAAAAAATGATTCTGTGCGCAGAAATCACTTATCTGTAATCTTTTGATGCTTGAAGGCGATACATCTCCACGCTTTGCCAATATTTCAGATAAACAATCTTCTTTGGACGATTCAATATCCTTATTTAGGTCGTTTTTATAGCCAACAATGTTAGCATGGACTATTGCATTCTCCATTGTATCTAAAGATTGAAAATCAGTTTACATAATACGCATTCTGATGCAGTATCCCTCCCAGTTTTCAAACTATGTCACGAAATGTGAAAGGTAACCTGAGAAGCAGATGCACGGGTACACAATTATTATCATATAAGTTGCAAATGATAAAAACGAAACCTCAATATAAAATATACGCATCAGAATGTATGCTAATCCTTACGATAAGTCTAATTTCAGCAAGAATAAGCAAGAAGCAATGTATACTAATGGCCTTACGTAAATAGCATTTGCCTAGCTACCAAACTTGTATGGGAACTTAAGTACGCCAAACACGAAGATGATATTACAAGTGAGCTAATCAAGTAGCAATTTCATTTCGAAAAGACGAGTGATGAAAACAAGTGTTCAGAGAAACGAAGAACATGATAATTGTAGAGTAAACGGCAATTCAGCTAAGCTAATGACAAGTAGAAACGTGTAGTACTAATTAAGAGCGACAATACAAATAAAAGTAGATAAATAAGTAAGGACAATTTGGGAAAGTGGTTTTATGGTATAGAATTGGGATTGAAGCAAATCAAATCAAGTTAAAACTAGTAGAAATTCAGGCTGAATTATTACCAACTATATAAATGGCTCAAAAATAGGGCTAAAGGGGTGTTTGTTCAAGCTTATATGTGGCTTATGAGCTTATTTGTTTTTTTGGCTTATATTACATAAGCCCCAGTTTTGCGGCTTATTTTGAGACTTGTTAAGTTTATTGTGATACAATAAACGTATATAAGCCCATAAGTCTCAAATTAAGGCACCATATTGGGGCTTACGAAATATAAGCCGAAATCAAATAAGCCCATTTGGGCTTATATTTCATAAGCTCCGATATCTGGCTTATTTTTAGACTTGTGGGGTTATATAAGTTTATTATGATATGATAAACTTATATAAGCCCATAAGTCTCAAAATAAGCCAGATATAACATAAGCCCATTTGGGCTTATATTTCATAAGCCCCAATTTTATGGCTTATTTTGAGACTTAAGGGCTTATATAAGTTTATTATATCATAAATAAACTTATATAAGCCCCCAAGTCTAAAAATAAGCTAGAAAATTGGGGCTTATGTTTCGGTATGTTAAACAAACAGCCCCTAATTAATTAACAAGAAAGAAAGGGATACATACATACACACATACCAAAGAAAGAAAGAAAGAAAGAAAGAATGAAATGAAAGAAGCCAAAGAGAAAGATGATAAATGTAAGTTTAGTGATGAATAATTGAAGGTTGGTATCCTAAGCCAAGATTCTCCAACACAAACATAGTCCACCACAACACAACAGAGACACTGACTGAGGGCCACAAGACAAAAATTGGTATCTATCTATCTATCTATATGAGAAAACAACAAAAACACAAAAAACATTGTAATTAAAAAGAAGAGGTTTAGTTACCAAGTTTGGAGCATGCAGTTTGAGCAATTACAATACTAATAGCTTTGTTTTGTATGTATGTATTGCGTAAGCCACGTAGGTTGAAAACGAGTTTTAAGGTGGTGGGTCCCACACTTGTTGTTCTTGTTCTTGTGGTTTTGTTACTTAAAAGATTAGATTAGATTTTGTGTTGAAGGAGGGAGATGAAGAATGGTTAAAAGCAAAATGGAAGAATGAGCTGGTTAGCATAATACATAGATTTAGCAGTCTTCTTTTTTATATGCTGACTGGCTGGTTAGCAAAATGCTCGAACCTAGTTCCAGTGGTTAGCTTCTTCAAAGTGGGGCCCACCCATGTTTCAAACACAGACATGTGACTAGTCATCCATCCCATGTTTCTCTTTTGTTTCTGTTGTTGGTCAAAACAAGATTAATTAAAAATCACACCAGGTATATATGTATTTACTCACTCTAGAACATTTACCACTTTCAAAGTTTCAATTCATAACCCCTTCATTTAAACCATTACTCCTCCTGCTATTTATTTCTCATATTTATTTTTGTAACCTTTTTCAATTTATCATTAATGTAATATGGTTATAAGTGTATTTGAATCACAACATTTAAGGCTATTCTTATTAGTTATTGGGAAAAACTTTTTTTTATTGTACACATCAGTGTTACATCAGTTTTTATTCTTTATGTTTTTACCTTCATTCCCCTCCAATAGCGTAACTAGAAAATTAGGTTGTGAGGGCAAAAACTAAGATTTTGACAATAGCAATAAAATGCGGAAGAAAAAACTAAAATCAAAATGATAAATCAAGTATTTTTACTTTGAGATAGACGTGCGCAAATCGGTTAACCAGTTCGGTTCGGTTTCAGTCAAACAGGAACCTGTTTCGGTCAACAAACCAGTCGAAACCAGTTTGGGAAAAACCAGAGCCGGTTTGAAACCGGTTTGTGGTGCGGTTTGAGTCGAACCGGTCCCACCAGTTTGAAACCGGTTAACCACCCAAACCAGTTTGGAACCGGTTTGGAATTTTTTTTTTCTTTTTTCGTTGTTTTGTACACTATAAACGGAATAAACTTCAATTTTTATTTAATAGAAAAACCCAAATACATCAGAAACGAAATTCATTGGAAAGGAAATACAACACAATGCAATGAAATTTAAAACACAACATAATGCAAGCGAATTAAAAATACAACATGCTAATAGAAAATTAGTACTCATCTTCGGCTTCTTCGCTGCTCACCATATAATCATATCATGGTCCTCCCGGAGACATAGTGCCTTCGCTGCTAGCATATGATGCAATTTCTTCATCGGATAGTGGAATGGCTTCATTTTGTTGCACCTCGTCATCAAAGACACCTTCTTTAAAGTCCAAGGGTGTTTCAAGAGGGCATTTATCTTGTTTACGCTCTTTAGCGTCCAAGTGATCCTTCAAACACATGCACATCTCTAAAGACGCCGGAGTGAGTCTTATTCTTCGGATTGACAACACCCTTCCACTTGTTGAAAATGCAGTTAAGAAATGAAAGCAATGCTTGCATTGAGCTTTTTGCGAGTTGTCGGTCATTATGCAAAGGTTGTAGTCTTTCCAAATATTGGGGTTTCGATTTTTTTTTTTTTGAACGGCAACTTTATTAAAAGAAAACTAGCAAGGAGCTAGAATTACAAAGAAATTAAAAAAGGG
>BQNB010128372.1:0-19288 GCA_026074375.1 Tanacetum coccineum
TGATAACGAATTTCGCAATCGTAATCACTAAGAAACTCCAACCAACGTCATTGCCTCATGTTCAACTCCTTTTGATTAAGGATATGTTGCAAGCTTTTATGATCAGTGAACACGGTATACTTTGTGCCATACAAGTAGTGTCTCCAAATCTTTAAAGCGAACACTACCACGCCTAACTCTAAGTCATGAGTTGTATAATTCTTTTCATGAATCTTCAGTTATCGAGAAGCGTAAGCTATAACCTTCTCCTTTTGCATTAAGACAACACCCAAACCTTTATGCGAAGCGTCGCAATAAACTACAAAGTTCTCGGTTCCTTCGGGCAAAGCCAAAATTGGCGCGCTACACAATTTTTGCTTTAACAATTGAAATGCTTCTTCCTCCTTATCTCCCCATTCGTACTTCACACTCTTCTGAGTTAACTTGGTCATTAGCTTGGCAATCTTTAAAAAACCTTCAATGAATCTTCGATAGTAGCCGACAAGACCTAAAAATTGACGAATCTCCGTTGGAGTCTTAGGAGATGCCCAATCTTTTATAGATTCAATCTTGGCGGGATCCACATGAATGCCTTGACTATCAATCACGTGACCGAGAAGTTGTACTTTGGGAATCCAAAATTCACACTTTGAAAACTTGGCATACAACTCCTCCTTCTTAAGCAGTTCTAAAATTAACTTAAGGTGTTCTTCGTGCTCTTGCTTGCTCTTTGAGTAGATCAAAATGTCATCAATGAAAACAATCACAAACTTGTCCAAATACAGTTTGCACACCCGATTCATGAGATCTATAAATACTGCCGGTGCGTTGGTCAAACCAAATGGCATGACTTGAAACTCGTAATGACCATAACGAGTCCTAAATGCGGTCTTTGGAATATCTTCTTCCTGAACTCTCAGTTGATGGTAACCCGATCTCAGGTCAACCTTCGAGTAGACACTTGACCCTTGCAGTTGGTCAAATAGATCATCGATTCTTGGTAGCGGATAGCGATTCTTCAATATCAGCTTATTCAACTCTATATAGTCGACGCACGTCCGAAACGATCCATCCTTCTTCTTGAGAAACAAAACCGGAGCTCCCCAAGGTGAGGAACTTGGTCTTATAAATCCTTTGTTGCAAAGCTTTTGCAATTGATCTGAAAAATCTTTCCTCTCGGACGGGGCTAATCGATAAGGCGCCCGTGCTACAGGTGCAGCACCAGGTACCAAGTCGGTTTGAAATTCCACTTGTCGGGTCGGCGGAACACCCGATAAGTCTTCAGGAAAAACTTCTAGAAAATCTCGTACAACTGGTACATCTTTAGTCGTTTCTCCTCCGACTTGTCTTCGGTCTTCTTTTCAGTGATGCATGCCAAAAATACATGACATCCTTTTAGCAAATACTTCTGAGTCTTGGTGCATGAGATAACGTTTAGTCGGGACTCGTTTCTACCGACACTCTTGTCTCCTTGAACAATTAACACGCCATCGCCATAGGGGATACGAACAATCTTCTTGTTACAAACGATCATGGCGTTCTACTTCGATAACCAATCCATACCATTAATAGCGTCAAAACTACCAAGCTTTATGGGTATTAGAACGAGTGATTTGACAAAGTTTAAAGTACAACCCCGAAGTATGGTATTAACTCCTATTATTCTTCCGTCGGCTAATTCAACGTCATAACTATTGTCTTGTGTAGATGGGGTGATATCAATTAATAAGCTAAACGTTGTCGACACAAAACTTCTATCGGCACTAGTATCAAATAAGACAAGAAGCATAACGGTTATTGAGTAGGAACGTACCCGTAACAATGTTCGAGTCAGGTTTTTTTTGTAAAAACCCTAATTTTTTCTCTCTCAATTTGGTGATTTCCGGCCACTCAAATCATCACTTTTCCGATCGATTTTCTTGCCTTTTTACTCTCTTTTCCTGATCAGATTCGGATCTGCTTTCGTTGCTAGTGGTGGTTTGATTCATTAATCGTTTTTTGGGTTTATTCTTATTTTTTAAACCTGGATCTGATTGGTGCTTTAATCTCTCACTATTGCGAACGTGATTTGATTTGGTTGCGATTTCGAGTCTAAACTGGGTACGTTATTTTCTGATTTGATTTGTGCCGAGCATTCATTATCACAAGAAATCATCATATATTTTTAGGTTCCATTCGTTGATTCTCCTTGTTCTCACATTACGATTTTTCACAAGGAGTATCTCTGATTATAAGTCGATCTGGGCAATTATTGATATTAGGGTTTTGCCCTATTTTTTTGGATCTCGACGTTTGTTGGCTGCTGTGCTTTGGGAGTTGCGGCTAGGGTTTGCATGCATTAAACTCTATTTTTTAGGGTTTCTTATTAGCTGCTGTATATTTCTGGACGTGTTTTAAATTGGTTGTGGGTTAGAGAGATGAATAAAGGTTTCCTTAATAGTCCTCGTGGGTTTAAAAAGTCTGATAAACGTGAATCGGGGGATACTATTAAAACTATGGAGGAGCGAATTCAGAAGTCCTCTGGATTAGGGACGAAGATTGTAGATGGGTCCATGAAGCCGGTGCTTCATAATCCTCCAAATAAGCCACTCAAATCAATCCTTAAGGGTAATGGGGGGCCATCTAAGTCGGAGGTTCCTGGTCGTGAAGGGGTGGAAAAAAGAGATAATGGTGTTACTATTTCACAGCCGTTATCTCTTGGGGATTCGATGGGGAATGTTACTAGGGATTACACAAACGCTGCTTCTACTCATATTGTCAAGTCATCTAATGTAACCTTGCCTAAGGCTGCATTTGATGAGATTAATGCTCGGTTTGTTAACTCTCTGATCGGGTTTTCTGTTGGTAAGAAACTTGCGTTCCCTGTTGTGGAAAACTATGTTAAACGTGCGTGGGATCGGTTTGGGCTGGAAAGAGTCATGATGCATTGTGGCTATTTCATGTTTCAATTTGATTCCAAAGATGGCATGGAAAAGGTGTTGGAGAGAGGTCCTTGGCGGATTCAGTTGGTTCCAATTATGTTGAAAACTTGGCAGCCGAATATATTGAATTTAAAAGACAAAGTTTCTTGTGTACCTTTATGGATTAAGCTTCATAAGGTACCTATTGTTGCGTTTTCGAAGGTGGGAATTGAGCTGATTTCCGCGAAGGTGGGAAAACTTATACGGCTTGATGAGCATACTAAATTTATTTGCCTCAATTCTTGGGGGCGTAGCGAGTATGCTAGAGTCCTTGTGGAAGTATCGGCTGAATTTCCTCTTGTGGAGTCGGTTGATCTTGATATCCCTCTTGAGGATGGAAAAGGCTACATTACGGTTCAGATTTGGATAGAATATGAAGGGAAACCTCCAAGATGCGGTTCGTGCAAAATTTTTGATCACTTGGATAGTGTATGTCCTATGAAGCGTACGGCTGGTCCTAAATTGAAAATCTCGAAATGTAATGATCAAAAGGACTCGCAAGCTATACATAACATAGGTAAAACAGCTAAGGGTAAACAGGCTAGTACGAAACGTTATATTAAAGGGTATCGTATGAATATCCCTAAGATAAAGCAGGTTTATCGTGCGGTTATTAAACCGCATAGTGCGAATGGTGTTACTAGTAACACGGAGCAGATCTCGGATACAACTAAGCAACCTTCTACTTTTCATTCTCCATTGAACGGTATGAATTTTATTAATGATGATATTAATTTGGAGGAGTTAAGTGAATTTCGAAAAAAGGCAGAAAAGGAGTCAATAATTGAGTTTATTGGCGAACCTACTAAGGATGGTTGTATGTCGAGGGGAAACCTAGAGGAGACGATGAAGTCTTTCTCTTCTATGGATGTTATTAATGCAGATTCCGACACGGATGTGGAGGATGTTCACATTCCTACCGGTGGTTCTTCGTATCCTAGCTCATCTTTTGGTGGTGGGTAAAATTTAGAACGGTTTGATGAATATGATGATATTGAAGACCAGCTTGAAGAGTATCCATGTCTATACAATGAATTTTGTGACCAGTATGACTTCAAGGTTAAAGGTAGAGGTAGGAATTAGATATTTTCCTAGACATTAGAATGCTTTTTCGTTCTTATGTAGTGGAAAGGGAGGTAGCAATCCATGATTGTTTTGTATTGCTTGTTTTGTATTGCTTGTTTGGTGTAATGCATTGTACTTAAACGCTTTTTTGGTGTAATGCATTTTACCGGGGAATTGATTCCCTTTTACCAAAAAAAAAATAAACCATTTACCCAAAACAAGATACCTTTGGCAAGCAGATTTGCTCGACATAACTTTCGTCATCATTTGAGCATTTCATCGGTATAAACCCTTAACCCAAAACAAGATACCTTTGGCGAGAAATTTACTCGACATAACTACCGTCATCATTTGAGCATTTCATCGGGTATAAACCCTTTACCATAAACAAGATACCTTTGGCGAGCAGATTTGCTCGACCTAACTTTCATCGTCATTTGAGCATTTCATCGAATATAAACCCTTTACCTAAAACAAGATACCTTTGGCGTTTGAGCATTTCATCGGGTATAAACCCTTTACCCAAAACAAGATACTTTTGTCGATTAGATTTGCTCGACTTAATTATCATCATCATTTGAGCATTTCATCGGGTATAAACCCTTTACCAAAAAGAAGATACCTTTGGCGAGCAGATTTGCTCGACATAACTTTTTTCATCATTTGAACATTTCATCGGGTATAAACCCTTTACCAAAAACAAGATACCTTTGGCGAGCAGATTTGCTCGATATTACTTTTGTCGTCGTTTGAGCATTTCACCGGGTATAAACACTTATCAAATCAATCAATATAATCAAAAATAATTAAAAAAACAATTTAACAAATAAAATCAAAAAATAATCAAAAACAAATTTTGAAAAAAAAAAATTTAGAGGAAAAAATTAAATCAAAAACATATAAAAATAAAATAAAAAAAAAAAAACAAACATAAATTGAAAAACAAAAAAAATAAGAAACAAATCAAACAAAAACATAAAATTCAACAAAAAATACATGAAAATACTGATGAATATAATACAATATAAACAAATAAACAAAGTGTTAACAAAAAAAAAATCAACTAACAAAAATAATTCATAAAATGAATAGTACAACATAACAAACACCAAATGGTTAAAGCAAAAAAAAAGACAAAAATAAACAGACAAACATCAAAAAAAAAACATAAATATGATAATATAAAATAAACAACACAATACATTAAAAAAAACAAAAAAATACATACATAAAACGAAATAACTACAATAACAAATCATAAAAAAATCAAATAAAAAAAAAAAAACCAATAAAAAAGATAACTTAACAAACAAATTCGAAAATAAAAAAAAAAATCATAAAATAATATAAATAATAACAAACACATAAACAGAAAAAAACACATCCATAATCATTAAAACACAAATGAACACGAAACTATAACACAAAAATACATGAATAATACACAAAAATTCACATAAAAAAAATTACATAACAACACACAAAAAACAAAAAAAAATATATTTACAAAAACCAACAAACATCAATACAAAACAAAAAAAATAACAACAAATAAATAAAAACACACTATAATCATACAACAAAAAAAAAATAAAAATAAAAATACACAAAAAAACCTAAATAATCAACATTATTAAATATTAAATACATACTCTGTTCAATTCAGTCTTAAGGAATTTGGCCTTCTCAAAAACATTACCATTACTTTTATTAAGCCTTCTCATACATTTGGGTAAAGGGTTTATACCCGATGAAATGCTCAAATGATGACGAAAGCTATGCCGAGTAAATCTGCTCGCCAAAGGTATCTTGTTTTGGGTGAAAGGTTTATACCCGATGAAATGCTCAAATGATGAAGAAAGTTATGTCGAGCAAATCTGCTCGCCAAAGGTATATTGTTTTGGGTAAAGGGTTTATACCCGATGAAATGCTCAAATGATGACGAAAGTTATGTCTAGAAAATCTGCTCGCCAAAGGTATCTTATTTTGGGTAAAGGGTTTACAGCAGTTGAAATGCTCAAATGATTACGAAGGTTATGTCGAGCAAATCTGCTCGCCAAAGGTATATTGTTTTGAGTAAATTTTTTATTGCCGATGGAATGCTCAAATGATGATAAAAGTTATGTCGAGCAAATCTGCTTGCCAAAGGTATCTTGTTTTGGCTAAAGGGTTTATAACCGATGAAATGCTTAAATGGTGATGAAAGTTATGTCGAGCAAATTTGCTCGCCAAAGGTATTTTGTTTTGGGTAAAGGGTTTAAACTCGATGAAATGCTCAAATGATGACGAAAGTTATGTCGAGCAAATCTGTTCGCCAAAGGTATCTTATTGTGGGTAATGGGTTTATACCCGATGAAATGCTCAAATGATGAGGAAAGTTATGTCGAGCCAATCTGCTCGCCAAAGGTATTTTGTTTTGGGTAAAGGGTTTAAAGCAGAGGAAATGCTCACATGATGACGAAATTTATGCCGAGTAAATCTACTCGCCAAAGGTATCTTGTTTTGTTTAAAGGGTTTATACCCGATGAAATGCTCTAACGATGATGAAAGTTATGTCTTGCAAATCTGCTCGCTAAAGGTATTTTGTTTTGGGTAAAGGGTTTAAACTCGATGAAATGCTCATATGATGACGAAAGTTATGTCGAGCAAATCTGCTCGCCAAAGGTATCTTGTTTTGGGTAAAGGGTTTATAGCCAATGAAATGCTCAAATGATGTAGAAAGTTATGTCGAAAAAATCTACTCGCCAAAGGTATCTTGTTTTGGGTAAAGGGTTTATAGCCGATGAAATGCTAAAATGATGACGAAAGTTATGTCGAGCAAATCTGCTTGCCAAAGGTATCTTGTTTTGGGTAAAGGGTTTATACCCGATGTAATGCTCATATGATGATGAAAGTTATGTCGAGCAAATCTACTCGCCAAAGGTATCTTGTATTGGGTAAAGGGTTTATAGCCGATGAAATGCTAAAATGATGACGAAAGTTATGTCGAGCAAATCTGCTCGCCAAAGGTATCTTGTTTTGTTTAAAGGGTTTATACCCGATGAAATGCTCAAACGATGATGAAAGTTATGTCTAGCAAATCTGCTCGCCAAAGGTATTTTGTTTTGGGTAAAGGGTTTAAACTCAATGAAATGCTCAAATGATGACGAAAGTTATGTCGAGCAAATCTGCTCGCCATAGGTATCTTGTTTGGGTAATGGGTTTATACGCAATGAAATGCTCTAATGATGATGCAAGTTAAGTCGAGCAAATCTGCTCGCCAAAGGTATCTTGTTGTGGGTAATGGGTTTATACCTAATGAAATGATCAATTGATGACGAAAGTTATGTCGAGCCAATCTAATCGCCAAAGGTATTTTGTTTTGGATAAAGGGTTTAAACTAAGGAAATGCTCAAATGATGACGAAAGTTATGTCGAGCAAATCTTCTCGCCAAATGTATCGTGTTTTGGGTAAAGGGTTTATACCCGATGAAATGCTCAAATGATGACGAAATTTATGTTGAGCAAATCTGCTCGCCAAAGGTATCTTGTTTTGAGTAAAAGGTTTATACCTAATGAAATGCTCAAATGATGACGAAAGTTATGTCGAGCAAATCTGCTCGCCAAAGGTATCTTGTTTTGGGTAAATGGTTTATACCCGATGAAATGCTCAAATGATGACGAAAGTTATGTCGAGCAAATCTGCTCGCCAAAGGTATCTTGTTTTGGGTAAAGGGTTTATAGCCGATGAAATGCTCAAATGATGAAGAAAGTTATGTCGAACAAATCTACTCGCCAAAGGTATCTTGTTTTGGGTAAAGGGTTTATACCCGATGAAATGCTCAAATGATGAAGAAAGTTATGTCGAGCAAATCTGCTCGCCAAAGGTATCTTGTTTTGGGTAAAGGGTTTATACCCGATGAAATGCTCAAATGATGACGAAAGTTATGTCGAGCAAATCTGCTCGCCAAAGGTATCTTGTTTTGGGTAAAGGGTTTATACCCGATGAAATGCTCAAATGATGATGAAAGTTATGTCGAGCAAATCTGCTCGCCAAACGTATTTTGTTTTGGGTAAAGGGTTTAAACTCGATGAAATGCTCAAATGATGACGAAAGTTATGTCGAGCAAATCTGCTCGCCAAAGGTATCTTGTTTGGGTAAAGGGTTTATACGCAATGAAATGCTCTAATGATGATGCAAGTTAAGTCGAGCAAATCTGCTCGCCAAAGGTATCTTGTTTTGGGTAAAGGGTTTATACCCGATGAAATGCTCAAATGATGACGAAAGTTATGTCGAGCAAATCTGCTCGCCAAAGGTATCTTGTTTGGGTAAAGGGTTTATAGCCGATGAAATGCTCAAATGATGACGAAAGTTATGTCGAGCAAATCTGCTCGCCAAAGGTATCTTGTTTTGGGTAAAGGGTTTATACCCGATGAAATGCTCAAATGATGACGAAAGTTATGTCGAGCAAATCTGCTCGCCAAAGGTATATTGTTTTGGGTAAATTTTTTATAGCCGATGAAATGCTCAAATGATGACGAAAGTTATGTCGAGCAAACCTGCTCGCCAAAGGTATCTTGTTTTGGGTAAAGAGTTTGTACCCGATGAAATGCTCAAATGATGACGAAATTTATGTTGAGTAAATCTGCTCGCCAAAGGTAACTTGTTATGGGTATAGGGTTTATACCTGATGAAATGCTAAAATGATGACGAAATTTATGTTGAGCAAATCTGCTCAAATAATCTTGTTTTGGGTAAAGGGTTTATAGTGGATGAAATGCTCAAATGATGATGAAAGTTATGTCGAACAAATCTGCTCGCAAAAGGTATCTTGTTTTGGGTAAATGGTTTATACCCGAAGGAATGCTCAAATGATGACGAAAGTTATGTCTAGCAAATCTGCTCGCCAAAGGTATCTTGTTTTGAGTAAATGGTTTATACCCGATGAAATGCTCAAATGATGACGAAAGTTATGTCAAGTAAATCTGCTCGCCAAAGGTATCTTGTTTTGATTAATGGGTTTATACCCGATGAAATGCTCAAATGTTGACGAAAGTTATGTCGAGCAAATCTGCTCGCCAATGGTATCTTGTTTTGAGTAAAAGGTTTATACCCGATGAAATGCTCAAATGATGACGAACTTTATGTCGAGCAAATCTGCTCGCCAAAGGTATCTTGTTTTTGGTAAAGGGTTTATACCCGATGAAATGGTCAAATGATGACGAAAGTTATGTCGAGCAAATCTGCTCGCCAAAGGTATCTTGTTTTGGGTAAGGGGTTTATAGCCGATGAAATGCTCAAATGATGACGAAAAGGTATCCAAGCAAATTGTTACTCGCCAAAGGTATCTTGTTTTGGGTAATAAAGTTTCTCAATACCCGATGAAATGCACAAAATGATGGCGAAGTTATGTCGAGCAAATTCTGCTCGCCATAGGTATCTTGTTTTGGGTAAAGGGTTAGTACCCGATGGAAATTCTTAAATGATGATAGAAAGTTATGTCGAGCAAAATCTGCTCGCCCAAAGCTATGACTTGTTTGGGGAAACGGAGTGTTTCCCAGCCAACTGAAATGATCAAATGCTCTGAAGATAGAGAGTGAGTGAGATCAGCAGTACCGACACAAATACGCACCATCGCCCAAAGGGATTTCTTGTCTTGCCGCGTACTAACGGCTTTTTTGCGAAGAATAATGCTCAAAATGAGGAAGAAAGTTATGTCGAACAAACTCTACTCGGACCAAAGGTATCTTGTTTTGGGTAAAGGTTACCCTTCTACCGATGAAAATTCTCGCCAATATATGATGCTTAGCTAAGTTATGTCGGGCACAATTACTGCTCGCCCCTCAACGCGCTCTCTGTCATGTTTTGGGAGGTGGGAAAATGGTTTATAACCCATATACGGAAATTGATTCAACACGATGAGAATTCCTATATCAAGCAAACATATGAAGGCCCCAAGCCAAAGGTATTTTGTTTTGGACCGGTAAAGGGTTTATAATCGCAATGAATTGCGTAAAATGATGACGAAAGTATAAGTCGCAGCACTCACAATCCATGTCATGCTGCCAAAGGTATATTGTTTCTTGTGTAAAGGGTTTATAGCACGCACTAGTTATGCTCATATTAATGTAGCTAAGTTATGCAGCTGGCATCAATCTGCTACGCCCTCCAAAGGTATCTAGCGTGTTTTGGGAGCTCAATTTTTCGTACAGCACCCGATGAAACAATGCTCACTCATGATGATGAAAGTCACGACTGCCTCGAGCAACATCTACTCGCCACCTACCAGGCGCAGACTCATATCCGCCTATTGGGGTAATAGTTTATAGCAGATGATCTAATGCTCCACAATGAGATGACGAATCCGTCCACGATGGCGAGCATAATCTAGTCTCGCCAAAATGTCGTTGTTGTTTTTTTCGTGTTCTTGCGCCCCGTAAAGGCCGCTTACCTATACCCGATGAACTTAGTCAATGATGTCCGAAAAGTCTCCCAAGACGCTCGAATCAACCGCCTGTTCGACCAAAGGTATCTGTTTTGGGTAAAAGAGAACGTTTATTAGCCTCGATGAAATGCCTCCCCAAACATGAGATTGACGATAGTTATCGTTGAGGCAAAAACCATGCCTCGCCAAATGGCTATCTTGTTTTGCGGTCTAAAGAGTTTGTACTCCCCCCCACCAAGGCCTGAAATGCAGTACACACTTGTGTGACGAAATTTTTGATTGAGAGCAAATCTGCTTAAGGTATGTTGTATTGGGTAATAAAGGGTTTATAGCGAGATGAAAAGGACCGACATCCCAATGATATAACTCACGGTAAAAAGTTCCCCCCTCCCCCGTATCGGTACCGTACATACGTGTCTGCTCGCACCACAAACTGGTATCTTGTCTCCTTGCCCGCGCTTCTCCTCAGTGTCGTCTACTCTCACCCCGTAAATATACCTCTCATGCTCAGTAGTGAGACTCGAAAGTTGATGTCGAGCAACAATCATCCGCGCCGCTCGACACATAATAACGCGTATCCGTCTCGCGCGTCTTTGACGCGATAAATAGGTTTATCTCAATCGATCGATCTACACGCCGATCACAACCCTTGATGCATGAAATTCGGCCTTTGTTTACGCAGCAATTATGCACAGACATTCAAAGGCTCATCCGAGTATTTTCACGGCCTTAATGGGTTCCAGTAGCACCGATGTGACTGCTCTCCAATCTGTTGAAGATAAAGTTATGTACCGAGACACAATCCCACTGCTCGCCAAGGGTATCTTGTTTTTGAGCGAAAGAAGCTGCTTTATCACATAGCTCCGCGAATACACTGTCAAATGATGACAAACAATTCATGCATCTCCAGCAATTGGCTCGCCAAAGGTTCTTGTTTTGGGTAAAGGGTTTATACACGATGAAATGGCTTCAGATAGAGAGTGTGAGTCGAAAGTTTATGTCGGCACAAATCCTGCTCGCCATAAAGGTATCTTGTTTTGGGTAAGGGGTTTATAGCATAACTAGCTCAATGCTCTATCAGATATAGTACAGAAGTCTATAGAGATCTAACTACATCAATATCGTCTGCCGCCTAAAGGTTTCGCTGATTTGTGGGTGTTAAAAGGGCCATACCCTACTCCATCACTGACGCGAAAACGCTCGCCTCTAGACACACGACCTGCGCCTACCGTACTAGCGCCTTTGTAGAGAAAACGTCCCCCCTCGCTCGCACACCAAAGGCTATCTTGTTTTGGTCAAAGGGTTAATACCGATGAAATGCTCGTAAAATTATGTCGTCTCTGTCAGTCCGGCGGTGCAAATCTGCTTAGCACAACCCAAAGGTGACTTATCTGTTTGGGTAAACGGTAATTATAGCCAGAATGAATATGCTTAAATGATGTAGAAAGAGTTTATGGTCGAATCCAAATCAACTCAGTCTCACACACACCAATAAAGAGTTGAGATCTTCGTCTTTGGGTAATCAGGCGTGATTATTCTCACGCATCGTACCCTCTGACTGCAAAGAGTGTTGAGAACGTGAAGAGCGCGACGCTCTCACCAAATCATATGCCCATCGCCTCATACAGGTACTCACTTCTTCCCCGTCGTCCAGTGCTATAAGGAGTTTACGACCCATGTCTTGAAACCGGCTGATAAAGAATGATGAAGAAGTTCTTCCGACTCAAGCATAATCTCCGCCTCCCGCCACCTAAAAGGCTACTCTTGTTTTGCGGCTAAAGGGCTCTTGCCGCACTTCCCGAGTCGCACATGAAAATGACTCCCTCATAATGATGACGAAAGTAGTAGGTCAGAGCATACACTCTAGCCCGCACTCGCCTTATCCACAGCTCTATCTTGCGTTTTTCGCCCCCTAAAGGGTTTCCATACCAACGGAGAACCTGCCCGCAAAGGCCTCTGAAGTGCTCATCGGTATCAATGCTCGCAGAGATCATATAATTCTGACTACAGCCACACACGCTATGCTCACTTGACTTGCGGAGCTATACGGGTCCTATACCCCGAGTACATATCGCAGTCACACAACTCTTGACTGATACAGAACCAGTCTATGGCCGTGCTCACATCACCTCCGACCGCGTCCACCATATATAAGGCAGAATCGTCGGTCGTCTCCGGGTTAAAGACGAGACTTCTATATCACATCTCCAGAGATGAAATGCTCAAAATGATGACGAAAGTTAAGTCGAGCAAAATTTCTGTTCGCCAAAGGGTATTTATTTTGGGGTAAAAAGGCTTTATACCGATGAAATTATTAAATGACGACGAAAGTTAATTGTCGAGCCAAATCTGGCTCGTCCAACAGGTATCTTTTTTGGGTAAGGTAAAGGGTTTTAATACCCGATGAAATGCTCAATGATGATGAAAGTTATGGTCGGAGCAAATCTACTTGACAACGTATTGTCGTTTTGGGTATAAAGGGTATTAATCTCGATATGAAAATGCTCATAATGATGTCGAACAGTTTATGTCGAGCAAATCTGCTCGCCAAAGGTATCTTGTTTGGGTAAAGGGTTTATACGCAATGAAATGCTCTTAATGTTGAATGCTAAGTTACCAGTCGAGCAAATCTGCTCGCAAAGTATTCTTGTTTTTGGGTAAAAGGGTTTATACCGATGAAATGCTCATATGATGACGAAAAGTATATGTCGAGCAAAATCTGCTCGCCAAAGGTTTTACTTGTTATGGTAGGGGGTTTTTTACCGATAAAAATGCTCAAATGATGACGAAAGTTATGTCGAGCCAATCTGCTCGCCAAAGGTATTTTGTTTTGGGTAAAGGGTTTAAACCCGAGGAAATGCTCAAATGATGACGAAAGTTATGTCGAGGAAATCTACTCGCCAAATGTATCGTGTTTTGGGTAAAGGGTTTATAGCTGATGAAATGCTCCAATGATGACGAAAGTTATGTCGAGCAAATCTGCTCGCCAAAGGTATCTTGTTTTGGGTAAAGGGTTTATACCCGATGAAATGCTAAAATGATGATGAAAGTTATGTCGAGCAAATCTGCTCGCCAAAGGTATCTTGTTTGGGTAAAGGGTTTATAGCCGATGAAATGCTCAAATGATGAAGAAAGTTATGTCGAACAAATCTACTCGCCAAAGGTATCTTGTTTTGGGTAAAGGGTTTATAGCCGATGAAATGCTCAAATGATGACGAAAGTTATGTCAAGCAAATCTGCTCGCCAAAGGTATCTTGTTTTGGGTAAAAGGTTTATACCCGATGAAATGCTCAAATGATGGCGAAAGTTATGTCGAGAAAATCTGCTCGCCAAAGGTATCTTGTTTTGGGTAAAGGGTTTATACCCGATGAAATTCTCAAATGATGAAGAAAGTTATGTCGGGCAAATCTGCTCGCCAAAGGTTTCATGTTTTGGGTGAAAGGTTTATACCCAATGAAATGCTCAAATGATGAAGAAATTTATATCAAGCAAATTTGCTCGCCAAAGGTATTTTGTTTTGGGGTAAAGGGTTTATACCCGATGAAATGCTCAAATGATGACGAAAGTTAAGTCGAGCAAATCTGCTTGCCAAAGGTATATTGTTTTGGGTAAAGGGTTTATACCCGATGAAATGCTCAAATGATGACGAAAGTTATGTCGAGCAAATCTGCTCGCCAAAACTATCTTATTTTGGGTAAAGGGTTTATAGCCGATGAAATGCTCTAATAATGACGAAAGTTATGTCGAGTAAATCTTCTCGCAAAAGGTATATTGTTTTGGGTAAATTTTTTCCAGCCGATGAAATGCTCAAATGATGATGAAAGTTATGTCGAGCAAATCTACTCGCCAAAGGTATCTTGTATTGGGTAAAGGGTTTATAGCCGATGAAATGCTCAAATGATGACGAAAGTTATGTCGAGCAAATCTGCTCGCCAAAGGTATCTTGTTTTGCGTAAAGGGTTTATACCCAACGAAATGCTCAAATGATGACGGTAGTTATGTCGAGCAAATTTGCTCGCCAAAGGTATCTTGTTTTGGGTAAAGGGTTTATACCTGATGAAATGCACAAATGATGACGGTAGTTATGTCGAGCAAATTTGCTCGCCAAAGGTATCTTCTTTTGGGTAAAGGGTTTATACCCGATGAAATGCTCAAATGATGACGATAGTTATGTCGAGCAATTCTACTCGCCAAAGGTATCTTGTTTTGGGTAAAGGGTTTATACCCGATGAAATGCTCAAATGACGACGAAAGTTATATCAAGCAAATCTGCTCGCCAAAGGTATCTTGTTTTTGGTAAAGGGTTTATACCCGATGAAATGTTCAAATGATGACGAAAGTTATGTCGAACAAATCTGCTCACCAAAGGTATCTTGTTTTTGGTAAAGGGTTTATACCCGACGAAATGCTCAAATGATGACGAAAGTTATGTCGAGCAAATCTGCTCGCCAAAGGTATCTTGTTTTGGGTAAAGGGTTTATAGCCGAGGAAATGCTCAATTGATTACGAAAGTTATGCCGAGAAAATCTGCTCACCAAAGGTATCTTGTTTTGGGTAAATGGTTTATACCTGATGAAATGCTCAAATAATGACGGTAGTTATGTCGAGCAAATTTGCTCGCCAAAGGTATCTTATTTTGGGTAAAGGGTTTATACCCGATGAAATGATCAAATGATGACGAAAGTTAGGTCGAGAAAATCTGCTCGCCAAAGGTATCTTGTTTTGGGTAAAAGGTTTATACTCGATGAAATACTCAACTGATGACGATAGTTATATCGAGCATATCTATTCGCCAAAGGTATCTTGTTTTGGGTAAAGGGTTTCTACCCAATGAAATACTCAAATGATGACGAAAGTTGTGTCGAGCTAATATACTCGCCAAAGGTATCTTGTTTTGGGTAAAGGGTTTATACCCAATTAAATGCTAAAATGATGACGGTAGTTATGTCGAGCAAATTTGCTCGCCAAAGGTATCCTGTTTTGGGTAAAGGGTTTATACCCGATGAAATGCTCAAATGATGACGATAGTTATGTCGAGCAAATCTACTCGCCAAAGGTATCTTGTTTTGGGTAAAGGGTTTATACCCGATGAAATGCTCAAATGATGACGAAAGTTATGTCGAGCAAATCTGCTCGCCAAAGGTATCTTATTTTGGGTAAAGGGTTTATAGCCGATGAAATGCTCAAATGATGACGAAAGTTATGTCGAGCAAATCTGCTCGCCAAAGGTATCTTGTTTTGGGTAAAGGGTTTATAGCCGATGAAATGCTCAAATGATGACGAAAGTTATGTCGAGCAAATCTGCTCGCCAAAGGTATCTTATTTTGGGTAAAGGGTTTATAGCCGATGAAATGCTCAAATGATGACGAAAGTTATGTCGAGCAAATCTGCTCGCCAAAGGTATCTTGTTTTGGGTAATGGGTTTATACCCGATGAAATGCTCAAATGATGACGAAAGTTATGTCAAGCAAATCTGATCGGCAAAGGTATCTTGTTTTAGGTAAAGGGTTTATACCCGATGAAATGCTCAAATGATGACGAAAGTTATGTCGAGCAAATTTGCTCGCCAAAGGTATCTTGTTTTGGGTAAAGGGTTTATAGCCGATGAATTGCTTAAATGATGACGAAAGTTATGTCGGGCAAATCTGTTCGCCAAAGGTATCTTGTTTTGGGTAAAGGGTTTATACCCGAAGAAATGCTCAAATGATGACGAAAGTTATGTCGAGCAAATCTGCTCGCCAAAGGTATCTTGTTTTGGGTAAAGGGTTTATACCCGATGAAATGCTCAAATGATGACGAAAGTTATGTCGAGCAAATCTGCTCTCCAAAGGTATCTTGTTTTGGGTAAAGGGTTTATAGCCGATGAAATGCTCAAATGATGACGAAAGTTATGTCGAGCAAATCTGCTCGCCAAAGGTATCTTGTTTTGGGTAAAAGGTTTATACCCGATGAAATGCTCAAATGATGACGAAAGTTATGTCGAGCAAATCTGCTCGCCAAAGGTATCTTGTTTTGGGAAAAGGGTTTATACCGATGAAATGCTTAAATGATGACGAAAGTTATGTCAAGCAAATCTTCTTGCCAAAGGTATCTTGTTTTGGGTAAAGGGTTTATACCCGATGAAATGCTCAAATGATGACAAAAGTTATGTCAAACAAATTTGCAAAGGTATCTTGTTTTGTGTAAAGGGTTTATACCTGATAAAATGCTCATATGATGACGAAAGTTATGTCGAGCAATTCTGCTCGCCAAAGGTATCTTGTTTTGGGTAAAGGGTTTATAGTCGATGAAATGCTCAAATGATCTCAGAAAACATAAAACTCAATACATATAGCAAATAACAAAATATATAAGAATTACAACCATAACACAAACCAAAGCTAATCCAAATGACTTCAACCTTGACAACCCACTGCCATCCATACAACAACAATGAAGGATTGCCTCCTTAAAAAAACATTTCTAGGAAAAAACCCAAAGGGAAAAACCCCAAGAAAGGAAAAAAGAGAACAACTTCACAGCAGAATCACCACATCAAGATAACCACAGTAGAATATCCACATCAAGACATAGAACAAGCAATAACAATCAATAACCATCACAAAACATTAGTGCATAAACAGAAGCTAGCTCTATCTTCATGACATTTATCAGAGCAGATCCACATAAAACATTAGAAAGCCCAGAGCACCACTTCATAGGAAACCACAAGAGGAGAATGGAGATAGACTATCAAGCTACAAAACAACAATTGCAACAAGCATAGGAAAGCCACTCTTTCGGGCCCTCAACCTATGAATGAACAAAAGAGTCTCATAGCAGACAAGGATCCAAATCATTGTTAGCCATCTATGGAACAACCCACAAACATCCATTTGAGCTAATAGTGAAAAAGCCAATTTCATAAATATACCACATGAACCTGCTAGATTCATAACAAGGACAAAGGTGATGACAAATCCTATTACAATCCCATAATCTAGTCCCACCATGGGACCAGATACCCCAAAATAAACCCTTATGATCATATCCTAACATTAATCCATATCATCATACAAGTCATGAACCATATCCCTATAATACTTACTTTTATCAATGGGAAGGCCCTAAATCTCAGAAGCATCAATCACATCAGGGGTTTGTTTTAACTTTAGGCTTCTCAATCTAAGTCTAACAGTGCTAACCACAACCTCAAACAAACTATCCTCAGATCTATCCATTTGTTGAAAAATCCTAGAATTTCTTTCCTGCCAAATGAAATAGATAGCAGCCCCAAAAACAAGTCTTTGAATGATACTTCAAATCTTATTATTAGCTGGCTTATTGGATATCCAAGAAGTAACATTAGCCCAAGCATTACTTATGTTTTCCATCTTACCCATAGGTTTTAATCTTTCCCACAATCTTCTGGAGTAAGCACATGCAAAAAATAAGTGACTATGGGATTCATTTTCATTTCTACACAAATGACACGATAAATCACTATCACTAAACCATGAAATGAAAGAGTGTCTAGGGATACACTGAGAGTACCAAATATGCTTATACCAAATCACCTTAGGGAACTCAGGTTTTATGGCTTTCCAAACCTCTGCCACACTGAAACCCTTTTCCTTACCTTTTTTATTGACCCAATAGACCTTATCATCAACATTATGATTAATAACAGGAACCGGGACATCTAAGACTGTACTAAACCTCCCCTCCCATTCTCCAGGCCAAGACCATATCCTATTCTGAATTAAATCACATACTTTATCCTTAAGACTAAAGCCAAACTGAATAATGGTTCTTTGATCAATAAGCTTACTCAAAGGACCATTCGAATTCCATTTATCAAACCAAACATTACAACTAGACCCATTACCAATTCTGACATTAATGTGGTATTTCAGCCGCATTCCATTGTACTTAAACGTTATTGTGATTAATATACTTTACCGGGGTAACCCTTTACCCAAAAAAAAATAAGAACTGGGTGGATACTGAGCCTATTGCTATACATGACTTGTCTAATATAGACTACATTAATAGAAAAGTGATTTCATCACTAAGTGATAGAGTACTCCATCTTGAGAATGAGAGACTCGATGAGAAATTAGAAGAGAGGAATAGAGAGATTTCCAAGTTGAAATCACAGATTAAATTACATACATGGGTCACTAACCAAACATTAGTCAAGAAAAAGACTGAAATGAAAACAAAGACTGATGAGGAGAAACCCCCGTAAAAAGACTAGAGCCCTCTGTGCATCTCCTCCATAAATGTGATCAACAAGTATTTTAGTACCAACCTTGAATCTTATAGCACTTAAATCTTATAGCTAGCCTAAAATTGAGTACTAGTACGTATAGCTATGGATGCTGCAAACAGGCTTTCTGCAATTGCTGCCGAAATGGGGCAACTACAAAATCTTATTCAAGAGAGCCGTAGAGTGCTAAACCTCTTTTTGAGGAGTCTATATATTCTTGGATTTCGTTCCCCCCGTAAGATCAATTAGTTTACGATATAGATAGATATATATTTAACAACAACATTCTAAGAAAAGATATTAATAGATATCGGTAGTTGTCTGGTCGTATCCCCCCAATCTTCACTTTACGCCACGCCGACTCCCCTTTCGTCATAAGGCGTGGAATTAGACCAAGGGGAATCTCCATAGGAACAAGTCCCTTAGATTTCGCACATTCGAGCGCCTTGACACCTTAATATCAACTCACCCCCTCTTCCACAAGTAGGTGGAGACCAGGAGAGCCGGGAACCCCAACGGGAACCCTTCACTGGGAGCAGCTCCGAAAGGCGAGGCCTACTTAAATAAGTAATGAGCTTTCAACAACGTTAACAACACTACGAAAAAAG
>BQNB010128373.1:3220-19288 GCA_026074375.1 Tanacetum coccineum
TGCAAATTTCGTCATTGATAAAATTCAATCTTTAATTTGAAACACATTATAAACATATTAAATTGCAAGTCTCGTCGTGAGAAGTTAAGGTATGAGCCCTAACATTATAGATAACCACACCCGATTGACACATAAGACTTCACAATTAATAGTCTATAATAAATCTTATTTCATAGTTATTAGTCATGTTTATAATTTTTATTTTCAAAAAACCTTTTGTTTTCTCACATGTCAATACTTAAAACAAAACTATATAAACATATAACTAATACACATAACATTTATTTAATCACTTAACACTTAAGAACATGCAAACACTAATGATGATTCTAATTATCGAATAATTAACCTATGTACATATTCACATAAGGCTCCCTTTTCCAATGAATAGGGCCACATCCATCGATATAATCGATTGCGTAAGCCTTATATAAATAGTACCACATTGCACATAAAAGCTGATAGAAAATTTTAGTCGACTTCAGTCCCCGTCAAGACATAGCTAGGGTCTTCCCTATCTTTTGCAGTAAACTACAAAGTTGTAGCTTACCGAGTCGTGGATCTACCATTTTTGAAATTTTTTCGACATTCGACAAATATTTTATGAATATTTTGTAACAGTGTGTCTAACAATCCAAAAATCAAAATATTTAATTTTATGTTTATTAATCATCAAATTGCATGAACTTTAATTAACAAAGAATTTTATATCACATATCAATCCATGATAAACATGCATGTGTTCATCATAGATATCAAATTAACAATTAATATTCAAGCAAACTGACCAATTAACAATTAAAAGTCGAATTTTAACACTTTAAAATTTCATGCATCCTAGGGTTTTAACTAATTAGTTTTATTATCAATCAAGATCCAATCTTTATAACTAAAAACGTCCAAAGGGCTTAAAATTAATCAAGAACCCTAATGATCAATTTTACTCTTTGTAATTAGAATTCTATATGATGGCTCTGATACCACTGTTGGGTTTTAGCAACTAATTAACCTTTAATCTGCACGAGTACGCAATGGAATAAATAAACACGTATAGAATATGTAATTAACAAAGGGATTAAGAAGTGTGTACCTTTTATCAATAAACGAACACTGTTCTTGAATATACGCGTATGTAAAAATCTTATACACGAAACCAAACAAGTTACCAAAGTAGATAACCTCTATGGTATGCTCACACTACACGTCACCAAGATACGCTTGGATGCTAGTACTTGCTTCATGAATAAAACAACTGAACACAATGTTCTTGTTTCAGTTCTTTTGGTCGCATGATCAAATCCCTTACGGATATATAACCGATCACAGTTAACAAAACAAAAGGGATAAGTGTGCATGTAATCACTTTTACATGCATACATATAGTTTAAAAGTGATTCCATGCTACAGCTTTTATAGCTTCTAAATTCCCTTTGTCGTACATAACTTAGGGATATTATGTCGTATTGTTTTGTGAGTAGGGAGAGAATAATTAACTCATGTGTTTTCATGTGTATGACATATATCATCTGATTTATGAACTTATAGGTTTTTATATAGTCTTTAAGCTTGTTCTTCAAGTAAGACAAGAGCACCTCCTCAAGTTTCATAAATTGACACTCTCCTCCCTTTTACTCTTTTAGTTCGACCGATCACAACCAACACCCTACGGGTTTGGTTTTCGTACTAACAAGTCCCACACTTGTTAATATCTATTAATTAATTATACCTTTTAACGTTATAAAGACCATCTTAAATATTTCGTAAAACAATATAATTAATATACAATAAATATATTAATTACATTAATAAACGTATCTTCTGTGTAAACGCGTGTGCCTCCATAGGCTCACGTAATTTCCCGGACATATATTATTTGATATATGTACATATCCCAACAGTAACTACTACTAAGTATGCCATGTATTAGATGTTAGTCTGAAATCTGAATGGTCTAGGATCAAAATCGACTACATGTTTATTAATGGAATCTAATTTTTGGAAATACGTTAAATGGCTTATGTCTAATCAAAAACACCAAATTGTTGTGTGTGTTACACAATGAAGACCAACCAATATCTTCTTTAACGATAAACAAAGGCATGCCGCGTGTGCATGTGTAGTAAGACTTTAATCCACAACGTATTACAAGCTATACATTTTATGTACCAGTAGACTATTCTAACAACGATTTAGTAGCATGTATACACGAGGGTAGGAATGGCAAAAAATCCGTATTTGATGGGGATCCGATCCTCAAACTTAATTTGATTGGGGAATCTGCGAGTTGACCGAGGACGGGCGATCCCCAAAATATGAAACTGGGGATGGGGATAACATTAATCCCTGAACCGGCCATGACCTTGATCTTTCTAGTGTGCAAGTATTTAACTTTTATATGTTATATCCATACTTGATTAACTTTATATGTAAATGTATATATGTTTATGAGTATCGACATGTATATTTATATGCATATGTGATATTAATAGGATCAAACACCTTTAAAATTAGAAGTGATACATATTGCAATTATATTATATGTGATGTACGTTTGTTGAAACACCTTTGACTATTTTGTCTGAATACACAAATATGATACATATTAAGATGCTTTGAAATTGTAATTAATCTAACTATATGCAATCTATGTTTGTTGAGACACCTTATGAGTCAAAATTCTTTATATTTTCGACGAGTTGTTGAATTTTTATATTATTTCATAAGGTGAACAATCTCGAATCCCTAAATGATCCCTGATCTCCACTGAGGACGGGGATGAGGATGTAAATCAATTCCCCAATGAGTATGGGGATGTAAATAAAGAGTGGAAAATAGGGTTGATAATGGGAAATACAATCCCTGACATTCTCCGCCCTGTTACCATTCTTACATGAAAGTGGCATTCTTGTACAACATATTCAACAAAAGAGAATTATAATATTTGTTTTGGTATATATGAATTTGTCCTATTCAACAAATTCTTAGGCTAGACGGAGTGGGAGTAAACTCACCAAGTGAGTTCTAAACTCACGAGTGAGTTCCCACTCCACCTTTTGAAACTCATGCATGAGTGGATGAGTGAATGGCAAGTTACTCACCATTCATGAGTGAATGGTGAGTGTTTTTTTTAGTATTTTTTATTTGGTTTGTAAGTGTGTGTGGGTATTTAGTGGGGTATATATTATAAAAAGTGGGTATCTTAATGAACAATGAATTTGTGGTGACCACTATAGTTGAATGGTGAGTGTGAGTGAGTTGAAGTGAGAGGAGAGAGAAAACTAATTTGGCGCTGAGGTGGATGGTGAGTTATGTTACACCATACCACTCCATCTGGCATTAGGAGATAAAAACATATATGAATCATACGATGATTTTATAGTAACACATGATAAATTGGTTTTGCAACCAATTTCATAATTTAACTAAAGATTCATTTATTGATCAACATCTACTAACTAATCATCATTGAGAAAATGAAATTTGAAAATCGATATCGGATTTTGTTAAACAAAATTCCCTACACAACACATCGTCATTCACCCAATCCAATTGATAAATTCTCAAGCATTAAATATTTAAAAGTGGGAATTTACTCGTACGTTGCGATGAGGCCACTTTTTTTTGCTACGTGTATTTGCTTTTTAACACTAGTTATCTATATATAACAACTTGAATTATTAACTATATACAAACTTTAAAGTTTAGTACTAGAAGGAAATGTAGAGTTCACAAACATAAGCTCTGCATACACATGTAGAATCTATTACCACCAGTAATTCAGCTACATATTGACATTACAGTAGTTTTCATCTTTTATACTCTATTAGTACTTTAGTACACTACAAAAAGAAGTTTCATGGTATAGCGAGGGGTACACCAGGGTTGGGCTCAAGTGTTGTTGCATCGGGTAGTTCCTTCAATAAAAGCCCCTGCATTACAAATGTAGAACCGTAGAGGGGTGAATACAATTTTCTTGACTTCTTCGAAGTTTATAAAACTTCAAGTCTTGAAGGAACCGAGTGGTGTGATAATCTACTTAGCAAAGAAACAATAAGTAAATGGAGATAGAGAGAGAGACACCACGATATATACTGGTTCGGGAAATGGGGTTTAGTCCTTATGTACATCCAGTTACGAATCTACAACACCTATACTATTCCTAGTATAATCCTTATGGTGGACTATAAACCATATTACAATTTAACTTCATCGATATGCACAAAGATCGGCGCTCACAAAGAAGAGTTACTACCTATGATATTCTGCCCTCAGAATCTACCCCTAAGAACTTGTGATTTGACTTAACCTATAAACTCTAAAGACTTCCCCTTGGAAGCTTACAATACCCTAACTAGATCCCTAATGATCTAGGCTTGATTACTTGGATGCAAGACTTCCCTTACAACTCGATATGAAAGACAGTTTGATTTAAGAATCAATCCCTAACCTAGCCTAGAGACTCGATTCTAATAGAAAGGATATGAGAAAGAAGACCCTCGACAAAAGATACAAGTATGGATTAGGTACTTATGAGGCTCTCTTGTGAAGATGTGTTCACTTTAATAGAATGATAAGATGAGAAGATTAGAACACTTTGATGATAGACTTAGAGGGTGGGTATTTATAGGCCAAGAGTCCTAAATGTAGAAAAACAATTTGCAATTGGCGCGCTGCCCACGCGTCAGCACGCGACCAGCGTGCCAAATTTCCGACTTTGTTTTCTTCGGGACTTTGACATTTTAAATACCTGCACTTGTTAAACCCTCAATTATACTTCACGCTATGAACTTTTAATCATACTTATACTCAAAGTCAACCAACTCAAATAGTCATTTGATAAAATCATTTATGAAGTGTTTAAAAGGTTTGTGTTTGTCCGATATCGAAAAGAGAGAAAAGAACTATCAGACAAGGGTATTTTGGGTATTCCTCCAATGTAAATAGCCTAGTTAGGATCTAACCAAGGTTTGAGAAGTTGGTTAGGGTACAAAAGAATATTCCAAGAATATTCTTAACTTAGAGAGAAAGGGTAGATGTTATCGAGGGAATATTTGAAATTTAAATTTCAAATTGTTTAAGCACATGTGTGAATTAAAGAAGAAGATAGGGGTAAGTTGTTTATGAGTAGTTATGATGTGATGTTGATGGGATAGAAAGGAGCCTCTTAATCATATTCAAAATACAAGGTAGAGATGTGATGGTGAAGTGGTAAGTTGGATAGGTGAATGATGAAGTGTCATTTTATACACTTTTTCGGGGTCATATAACCCCCCAAATCATGCAAATATGCCCAAAATACATGCTTAATCATTTCTTTTTGTGTTTTTAATACTTGGATGGCATTTGAAGGAAATACGCGTGACTTGGACTCAATTTGGGAAGAAACGGACAAGATTTTAACTCTACAAGAAAATTGATATCAAAAGGGCATACAGTGCATAAAGACGGCGTCGCGATTCCTTGTGACGGCGTCAGAAGGCTCAAGCAACCACGTCAGAGATTTTTGAGGCGACGTCTGAAGTAGCCAACTTCAAGAAACCCTTAAAAGATTCGGCGGGGCGACAACATCGCAATTAACAAGCGACACCGTCGTGATGATTTTCCTATATATACAAACCCTAGTTTTTGGTTTTAAAGAGTGAAATTCGTGAGGAATATTTAGGGAATGATTTTTATCAGTCTTTAGGTTGATTTGAGGGTTCTCAAACCCTATTGTATCCACCATTTCTCCATTTTGAATTAAAGTGAAGTTCTTTTATCCTTTTAATCTTTTGATATGTCTATGTATTGTTTGATTAAATATTCTTTGCTTTAAATTAACATGTTAGGATTAATTTATTAGTGTTTGCATATGATTGCATGAAACTTGGTTTGTAATTCCTTTTACTATTGCTTCTTGTTGTTGGGTGTGCGCGTTAGGCTCTAGAAAACTAGCTTCTTAATTGCTTGCGAAGATATCTAGGGAAACATGATTGTGTAGAAAGGATACCATCGTAATAGTCTTCATACTACCTTGCCTAAATATATGGTTGATCACCTTTTAAGTGTTTGAATGCGTGTAATACACTCTTAGGAGCCTTGTAATAGTCTTCATACTACCTTACTTGTGCGTTGTCTTAATGGAGTAATACATAGACGGCGGGTTCGTGTAATTTGTTCAATAATTAGGAAATACTTAAACATTACATCGCAAGGGTGACGGGAAATAGGATTAGGAAGAGCAAACTAAGGAATAGTGCATGATTAAGTGAGCACGTTTGTTTACATATACGAATTTCCACATAGTTAGATTGGTTTAAAAGTATATTAGTAGTTAATTAGTTTAAATCAAACCCCCTTCAAAACCCGATTTTACTTGCTTTCTAAAAAATATAAAAATACAAAAATAATTTTCTCTCAACCCTTAGACCTTAGTGACATTCGATTCGAGCCTACCCAAACTATTCCCCTAGAGAACGATAACAACCCCCAAGTCTTGCCTATATTATACTACAATGATTAGGTACACTGCCTAGGGGATTGTAAAACTTACGTGTTTGCAATCACCGCACATCAGTAAAGTGGCATGATCAAGGATGGATGAAGAAGTGTATGTGTGTGTGTGTGTGTTATTTGAATTACAATCTAAGAGAGGAGATGAGAGTGAGGTAAGTTGGATTGATAAAATGGCATGATCAAGGGTTTAAATAAAAGAGTGTGTGTGTGTGAAATTCAAATTGGTTTGTAAGGAAGATGATGAATAGGAGATATGTGGTAGAGAATGTTTTGATGTGATGTAGATGAGCCTATTATAGAATGTTGGGGGACAAGAAGTACACAAGGTATAATGGTGTAAGAGAATGTGAGTTGTCCCATGTGAGGATAAGATAAGGAATGTTTAAGTGAGAAAGGTTTGATCTTGTGAAGGCTTAGAAGGAATAAGTATGAAGATGATGTTGATTAGAGTGAAATCAAAGGATTGATTTGGATTTATAATCACATTACCAATAAGAGAGAAAATAATAGGCAAATATGAATATGGGATGGTTTGTGAAAGGAGTGTTTAGAGTGTATGGAAGGTATAATCATTTGTTAGGTAAGAAAGGTTTGACAAATGATTAGGTGGATGTGTTGTGGATTGTGTAAAAGGAGTGTATAATCATTTGTTGAAAAAGAGATTAACAAATGATTAGAAAGATGTGTTGTAGGAGGTATGGTATAGAAGTGGTGTATGAAGGAATGTAGGAGTTTATAAAACCATCTTGTATGTGTGGGAGGACATGTGAGGAATACATGTGTGAGTTTGTAAATAATTTATAAGTAAGGAGGTAAGAAAAACTCAAAGCATGATTAACCTCCAAATACCACAAACTCAATTAGTTACTTGGACTTAATCCATGATAATCAATAATGGATTTTATCACTAATCATCTTGATGCAAACAAGCTAAGTGCTTTGCATCTTAAGTAAAGCATATCCCATAACCAGAAAGGATACGTTTACGCAAAGTGACCTTTGACTTAGTTTAACTAATAAGGGAGTAAAACATGTTACGTGATTAGGAACAACGTAAAATAGGATCAAGGTCAAATGAATAATTTTGTTTGATGGTATGTTGAAAGTAAGTTCATACTAGATTTAGAAAGAAGTTTTGGCCTTGACTAGAGGCATTTGATAAAGGATTTGAGTTGGCGTTTGTTGAAAAATAGATTATTTATTTTTGCTCCTCTCTAAGTCTAAACCTCATTTAAAGTGTTCCTAAATGCTCAAATATCATATACATACCTTTACTAAAGTTTCCACATGTGTCGGGTAAGAGAAAAGCCGACAAAACTAAATCTGTAAAAACGGTTACCGCGAGTGGCGCTGGCCACGCGTGCCCAGCGCGCCAATTTCACAAAATCCGTTTTTACAGATTTGGCTACTGTTTGTTATTTTACGTTTTGAGAACGTTTATTTGTCATCGTTAAAACATAAATGAGATCCTAGTCAATGTTGCACCAACAATCTCCCCCTTTTTAATGATGACAAATAAAATTTCGAAAGCATATAAATTACAAAATCGTAGCGAAATGAAACGACCCGCCGTTGATGTAGCTTGTGTGTTGATCTTGGCCTTGTAATTTGGTGAAGCATGAACATTATAACATTGTCTTCACCCAATAACCCTTACATAGCTTTTCTATTCCCATGTTCACTATAAATCTTTGCTTCCGTAATTGCTAGCTGTCTAGCTTTCTCCCCTGATCCATAAGCATCTTGCTCTTTGCTTTCCTTATCCCACTTTTGTCAAATCAAAAGAAAAAGTAGGATCTTGATCTTTCATTGGAAGCTTGATATCTTTGCTGAAGGTAGGAGTAGATATCCAGACACATGTCACGCTTAGATCGTAATTCCCCTTTGTTCAGATGGGGATCCATGGTTCAAGAGCATTGCCTTCAAAGTGTTCTTGGCTATAACTAGCTACAAGCAAACACAAAACAACACAAGCAAAAAAACCATTACACATGTTAAGTCCATTATGGTTAGCTTACCATTTGGAAATTAAAGGACATGAATGGAAAACTACAAATATGGATATTGTGACTTTGTACTTTCATATGCTATATATATATATTATATATATATATTTATATTATATTTTATATTATTTTATTTATAGATATAAATATATATATTATATATATATTAACATTTTATATGTATAGTTATTCATGACTCCAATTACTTTTTGTTAAACATGATGGAAATGATAAACACACAAGCAAAACACATATTATTGAGTCATACATAAGTTTCACAAAAGTTCAACATTTAGGGTTACAACCATATTGAATACTTTCAAAGTATTCTACTTCTTAAGATTATCCTTCGACCCTTCCTTCCCTGTGTCATTCTCAATGACGCAACTCATGTTGGTAGCAATGGCTAGCATGAGTTTTATTGCCTTATTAATTGATGAGAACGTATCCTTATTTTCCTTTCTAAGGTCTTTGATTGAGTTGATCATTTCTATTGTGTTTTCACAACAAATAGAGTATCCATGTTCAATGTGAATTAGGCTTAGGGTATTCCCTATCTTATCCTAAATCTTATCTTCCCCGATCCCATTTATTAGAGGAGGGGGAACCCTAGTTTTGTCAATCCTAGTTCTTATTTCCTCACTTGGATTTTGAGGAACGACCATACTATCACCGTTATCTTCTTCATTATTAAGGTACAATTCCTCATGTGAGTCATTACTTGAGTTGTTAAGCATCTTACTATCAAGCACACTGTTGGGAGAGTCAATTTGGTTTTCCATAAACACCACTTCCTTTGAATTTAAAAGTGTTACTTTTTACTTTTTATTGCTAGATCTTTCTTGAGATGATTTGAGATTTATATTTTAAATCCATTTAAACATGATTATGTTCCTTGAAGTTTGATGGTTAAGCACTTTATTTTATGGATATTAGATTTAATCTATGACATATGTACTTATTATTCTTGTTTGAAAATTGTGCTTTGCTTGTTGTTTTAGTTGAGATTGAATGATTTAAGTTACACAAACTAGCTCCTACAATTATGCATGTATGCACATTGATTATTCTAGCCATACATGATACTTCCACTTGTAGGTTTGTTGGGTAGTTTTCCATATACTTCATTTTGAATTTTCGGAATTGATAACTTTATTTTCATTGCTTTACAAGGAAAATACTTAGTATCTCGGATGAGTGGTCCAAGTTATCAAACCTACTTCAATGTGTATTTTAATCCTTTTTGGATATTTTACACATGTTGGACACATACTCTATTATACAATAGCAAAGTGTTGCTAAGTATAATATCTCAAGATTATAGTCAATGTGTTGTGTTAACATTGATAATATTAATGCCATAGTGTATGGTGAATTAATTCCAGAGTTTCTCGGACGAGATAACTATATTATCATGTTTAATCTTTGTGTATTTTAGTATGTTATGCAATACCATGACTGAATTATATTTCCAAAAGCATTTCTCTTTTTAATAGTGAGTCAGTTTGTTTGTTTGCCTATAGTTTTCTCTTTCTTTTCTATCTAATACACATATCATGCAATCAACACATAAAGGGAACAAGTGACACTAATGCTAATATTTTCAACACAATGGTGTGTGCAATCCAAGGTGATTTTTTTAATGAAATTTGTCTATTTAATCTTTCTTGTCTTCATGGGAATAGAGCAATTCAATGTTGCGAATAGGTTGATTTTACATATTTAAAATATGTGAGGTGTTTGATATACCACAATATTGTAAGATGTAGATCAAATTTCTTGTTCATGGCACATAATTTTGACATGTAGAATCCGAGAAAATGTCATCTATAATTTGAATAATTTATTGACATATGTCCTTTATCTCGTTAAAACAACAATGTTGCTTAACTCCCATGCCTTTCACATAAGTCTTATCACATAGCACATAAGCTCTAAGAGCATAATTATCTTTAATATGGTATGAAAATGACTTCTAGACGTCTACCCTTACTCTTGACCCCATTACTCACTCATAATCATTTTCCCCCTATATGGTGTATTGTAACCATGTTCAAACCTCAACTAGACTCGTGCAATTTGGATTTTGAAAATGTCATGCGAAAATCCTAAGCTTGTTTAGTCTTCAACCTAAGTGTCCTCTCATTCAACTCACCAATTACTTGTTCTATTTGGTAACCTCTAGCTTCTTTGACACTTTGTTGGATTGCATTTCTGACCATTAAATTGTAATGTCGACTGCCCAATTGAATCTTGAATTTAGGTTCATTGATCCTATCATCTTCGATGAAAGGAAATGACTTGGGCTCGGGCAAGCTCTCATCAAAGGTAACTTTGAGAGATTCCTCAATTCTTATTGTTTCCTTGTTAAGCACTATGTATGATTTACTAGTTTGAGAGTATCCTAAAAACACACATTCGTATAACTTTTAGTCAAACTTGGTGAGATGTACTCTAGTGTTAAGTATAAATACTTTTCATACATTGACCCTTTGCGTACGGCTAATGTCGCTTCCTATTTCTAAAGATTTGTTGTTGGGTGTTTCTTTAATAATATCTATTCTAATAATAAACCTTTTTTTAATATGTAAGTTGCCGTATCTAATGCATGACACCAAAACTTTTATGGAATGTATTGCTCGTCTAACATAGCACAACTTATCTTTCTTAACTTACGATGTGTTCTTTCAACAATCTTACTCGATTGAGAAGTGAATGGGCCTGACAAGTTATAAGACATTTCATGTTGTTCACAAAAGCTCCCAAATTACAATTTATCAAATTCACTACTATGATTTGTTACGATTGAAACAATAGAACAATCATGTAGATTTACGAGCTTTTCACATAAGATTTTAAACTTATCTAAGACATCATCCTTAGACTCTACAAACACAACTCAAGTGTATTTTGAGTGATCATCCACAATTATTAAAGTATAGAATTTACCTCTGTAACTTTGAATTGGAGATGGACCAAACAAATCTAAGTGTAACAAGTCTAAAACCCTAGCAATTGACACTTCATTCCTAGTCTTATTTTTTGAATTACATTGACTCCCTAAACTATGCGTATCACAAAAGTGTCTTTCAAAACTCAACTTTGGTAGGTTCCTTACTAGCTTGTTGGAAGCTAAGTTTTAAACTAACTGCATATTGGCGTGACCTAACCTCTTATGCCAAAGCATTGAGTTATCCACCACAGATGCAAGACAAATCTTTTGTTTGAAATTATCTTCCAAGTTACACGTATATAGAACATTTCTCCTATGTCATTTAGCTAGTGTTTTACCATTTTTACTAATACTACAATCTACTTTAGTAAAGCTAACTACACAATCATCATCATATAATTGATCTATGGTAATCAAGTTAATAGCTAGACCACTAACATGCTTAACATTGGTAATTGTAATGCAGTCATGAGTAATATTACCTTCACCGATGACCTTGACATTTAGGATGCTCCCAAATACGACATGTGTACCATCATACGCCTTGTACGAAATAAACAATCTTCTATTCCCGGTCATGTGCTTAGTGCAACCACTATCTACAATCTAATCATCTGGTAGTAGATCACATTTAAGACACACCTACAAGCAAATATGAATTCAAGGTCATGGTACCTATTGTTTCTTGGGTCTGTTGTTGTTAGCAAATATGGTGTGCAAGTTAACCATTATTGGGTCTTGAAGTAATGCACATAGTTTATGTAGGTCGTACCTCGAGAACGCGGACCAAGGATTATTTTAAAAATCATGGAGGTTTTGAATGTTTGGTCCAACGCTCTGAGGTGTTTTTAGCCTTTGATTTAGGTAGGAGTTTTCTCTCCTTTGGAAGGTGTTATGTTGATGATACGAAGACCTTTAGTTTCTATAAAAGTTTCTTCTTTCCGAAGAATGGTTGTTTTGAAAAGAAGGTCTTTGGGTATATGAGTTTAAAGGTCTCATTTTTGATGTGGGTAAGAAAGGTCTGTGGTCAACTCGAGGTTGAGTGTACCCAAGTCCACTATGCGAGCTTGAGCGATATCTTTGGTGTCTTGTTTCCACTCTTCTAATGGGTGTTTGGGAACCTCGAGTGTTTGCAACATGAGTTTGAGGTACTATGGATTTAACAAAGCTAGTTGAAGAGTTTGCATTTTGACTCTCTTTTACAAACACTATTGGTTTGTTTAGACTTATGGAAGTGGTTTTCTTATTTTTAGAAAATCTAAGACCTTCCTTATCTTAGGACAATTTTTGACGACTTAACAAGTCGTCCAAAACAACGCTACTCTTTTTGAATTTTGAAAAATTCAGTGCTTCATCTTGAAGTCTAGAAACATTGCACTTTAAAGAATCAACCTATTTAGTGAGCACATCACACTTTTTGCAAGGTTCAACCTCCTATTTATCATTTACAAGTTTCTTTACTTCAAACTCAAGATCATTGATTTTACTTAAGTGTTTTGATTTCTCACTTTCAAGAGATCATTTTTCTTTTAAAAGCTTTTCAAATGTTTTGGTAAAATCCTTGTTAAACCTTAGGAATTACTCATTCTCCTTTTGCAAATCGATAATATCTAAATCATTATTAGAAATATAAGGTTTAGCTTATACCTCTTGAGATTCGATCGCCAAAAGACAAGTTGCGTCATTTTAAAGTTCATCCCCATCTTCACTATCACTCCACGCTCTTCCAACAAATGCCTTGTTCTCCTTGGGCTTTGTGCACTCGCTAGCAAAGTGGCCCTCTACTTCGCAGTCATAGAAAATCCCTTTTGCTTTGAGCTTTCACCGCCTTTGTTCCCAAAGCTATTTTTGTGGCCTTTTCCAAACCTATTACCACCATTTCCAAATTGATTTCCACGTCCGAATCGATTACCTTTGCGGAAGAACTTACAAAGGTTCTTAGCCATCAAATTGAATGCTTTGGCTTCTTCTTTATCTACATCTTCATCACTTTCTCCTTAACTATCGCTATCGTCACTAGTTTGTTCCCTAGTAACTTTAGCTTTTAGAGCAAGAGTCTTGACCTTTTCTTTGGTATTGGTCTTGGAAAGTATGCCATCATTTTCCAAGATCATTTAATAGACCTTAAGGTTTCCGACTAGCTTGTCAAGAGGAAGTGTAGCCAAGTATTTAGCTTCTTTAATGGTCGTCACCTTGGCTCTCCATTTCAATGGTAAAGCACGAAGAAAATTTCTCAAGTAATTCTTGCTAGAGTAGTCCAGATCTAAAGACTTGGGACTAGTTACAATAGCATTAAATCGTGTGAAGCCAATATCAATAGTTTCTCATAGCAGATTGAGAACTTCTCGTATTCTTGAGTGAGAAGATCAATCTTGCAATTCTTAACTTATGAATTGCCTTGGTGAGTGATAATGAGTGTATGCCATATTTATTTGGCGGTTTTACACATGAAGACTCTTTCTTACTCTTTACATGCTAGGGAGTTGTATAAAGTCATCTTGACTTCGTTATTCTTGCCAAGTTGCTTCTTTAGTTCATCCTTGAGAAGTTCATACGACGTCTCCTTCATCAACTTTGTTTCTGAGTCTTCAACTTCGAAGTAGAAATCGTCGTTTTTAATGACTTGCCATAAGTCAATATCTTTGGACTTAATGTAAGTCTTAAAGCGGGATTTTCAGAAGCAAAACCCATCGACCTCTAGCAAATATGGTCTTTGCATAGAGCATCCATCAACATAGTTCTCTTGAGCCATGGATATTTACTCTACTTTTTCAAAAACCGAAGTTAAAATTTTAAATTTTCTTAAAAAGAAGTTTTCAACTTAAAATGACTGTTGGTGCAACATTGACTAGGATATCCTTTATGTTTTAATGATGAGAAATAAACGTTCGCAAAAAGTAAAATAACAAATGATAGCCAAAATCCGTAAAATCGGATTTGTAAGACTGGCGCACTGGGGACACGTCAGCGAGTGGCCAGTGTGCCACATGCGAAATCCATTTTACGGATTTTGCATTGTCGGCTTTCCTCTTACCCGACACATGTGGAAACTTCAATAAAGGTATGTACATGATATTTAAGTGTTTAGGAACACTCCAAATGAGGTTTAGACTTAGAGATGAGCAAAAACAAATCCTCCCTTTCTTCAACAAAATGCCAACTCAAATCTTTTATCAAACGCCTCTAGCCAAGGCCAAAACTTCTTTCTAAACCTAGTATGATAATATTTTCAACATACCATCAAACAAAAGTATTCATTTAACCTTAATCCAGATTTACATTGTTCTTAATCACGTAATGGGTTTTAGTCCCTTATTGGTCAAACTAAGTCAAATGTCACTTTACATAAACGCATCCTTTCCCGTTATGGGATATGCTTTACTTAAGATGCAAAACACTAAGCTTATTTGCATCAAAATGATTAGTGATCAAATCCATTGTTGATTATCATGGATTAAAATCTAAATGACTAATTGAGTTTGTGGTATTTAGAGGTTAATCATGCTTTGAGTTTTCTTACCTCCTTACCTATAATGATTTACAAACTCACACATGTATTCCTCACAAGTACAAGATGTCTTAAAAACTCCCACACTTCTCCATACAACACTTCCATACCATACTTCCTACAACACATCCTTTCTAATCATTTGTTTACTCTTCTTACCCAATAAATGATTATATCCTTCACACACTCTAAACACTTCTTTCTTAAACCATCCTATAATCACATATGCCCACTCTTTTCTATCTTATTGGCAATGTGATTATAAACCCAAATCAATCCTTTGATTTCATCCTAAACATCATCACCTTCATACTTATCATCTTTAAACCTTGTTAAAGCCTAAACTCTTCTTCACACAAACCTTCCCCAAATAATACCCACATAGGACAACTCACATTCTCTTACACAATGTACCCTCTTTGTACTTGTACTTCTTATTCCCTTCATTCCTAACATAGGCTCCTCCATATCCCATCAAAACATTCTCCACCACATACCCACAATTCACCTTCTTCTTTATAAACCATTTGAATTTTACGCACACACACACTCTTTATCATCTTAGCCATTGATCTTACCACTTCATCAATCTAACTTATCTTACTCTCTTCTCCTCCCTTAGATTGAAATATAAATGGCAAACAAACACACTTCCCTCTACAACACACTTCACTCTCTAAACAAACATACTTCTCTATCCACCCTTGATCTTGCCACTTCACATATCCAACTTACCTCTTCACCATCTCATCTTTACCCTCCATTTCAAACAAGATCAAGAGGCTTCTTTCCATCCCATCACCATCATATCATGCTAACTCACATACACCTCATCCTTATCTCTTCCTCTTATCTAACATGTTCCTAATACATTTGAAATTTAAATTTCAAATCTTCTCCTTATAACATGCACCCTTTCTCTCCAAGTTTGAAATATTCCAAAAATATTCTCTTGGACCTTAACTATCCTTTCAAACCATTAGTTGGATCCCAAATAAGCTAGTTACATTTGAGGAATGCCCAAAATACCCTTGTCCGATTACTCTTTTCTATCTTTTTAATATCGAACAAGCAAAAGGCTTTTAATACTTCACAAATGTTTTATC
>BQNB010128374.1:0-19288 GCA_026074375.1 Tanacetum coccineum
CATCCTGTCAATTTTAGTAGCTTATTTGTAGCTTATTTAAGTTTTTCTAAAAAAGTTGTTTTTATAAAAGTTGATTATTTTCATTTGATCTTTAAGTTTTTGCAAAAAGTTTTTAAAAAATAAAATGTTTTCCAAAAAGGAAGCCATGGGGGTCGAACCCATGACCTTCCCCTTTTCATACCAAAGCCTCAACACAACACACAAACACCATCTGCGCCCTTGGGTCTTTTCTATAAGACCTTATGACCATTTGGTTTATAAGGTGTTTTCCCTTTAAGCCTTTCAGCCCTTGTGGAGATCCTTAGCACTCCTATTGGCTACAAATTCGGGAAGCAATCTAAGGGATTAAAGAGATGGATTGGAAGATCAAGGGCTAAGATTAAATGCCAAGGACGCTCCTCCTCACACCTAGAAGCTTATTCTTAGGCTATAAATAGAAGATCATAGCACACAATGAAGATATCTAGAGTAGGATTAGGAGTAGTGTAGCTTATAGCTTTATTTTCCAGCTCATTGTCTTTTTAATATTGTAATTTCCATTTTCAGTAATGTAAACTCTTTATTATTAATGAAATTTCCATTTCCTTTTCAATTTTGTTTTTAAATTCTGTCTTACATTGATACAATTGATTTCAAAATGGTTTAATAAGCTCAATAAGTTCTTTTACTCTTTTAAGCTTTTACTTATTCAGTTAAGCTTTCTAATAGCTCAACTAAATAAGCTACTCTACTTAAATTCACCAAAACAGTCAAATAGCTTAATTTGGATGATAAGCCAAACATGGATGGGCTTATGGTGTTTACTAGCTTGTTTTCAACAAGCTGGAGCTTGTAGATAAGCTCTAAGAGCAATACTGTCCTTGTTTAGAGCAAAGGACCATGGTTAGTTTACTTTTACTCTTATAGCTTTAATTCCTTTCTTAGCTTATTTACTTGCTTAATATGCTTAATTCTTCTTATCTTATGCTTATTTGTGCTTATTTAGTTCTGCATTTGCTTGTTATATTTAGTTTATAGTTTAGTTTAAATTTAATCTTAGTTTTTATAAATCTCTCATTATTTTAGTTAATATAGCTTATTAGTATAGCTTATATTATAGTGCTTATTTTTCATAGGAATTTCCTTAATAATCTCTTTTATGCTTAGTTAAATATCTATTTTAGCAAATTAAAGCTTTACAAGATCTGTTTTAGCCTGAATATTGAGTTATGAGTTTTAAAGGGGTGTTTGGCATAAGCAGTCTTAATATAAGTTAAGACTGCTAAGATTAGTTTTAGGGATTAAGGTAGATTTAATAAGCTCAAATTAAGTCTTATTAATAGTTTTTATAAGCCTAGATAGGTTTTGTCAAAATTTTCAAGTTAAGATGCAAGTCTGCTAGTTTTTTTAGGTTATTCAAACTGCTTATATGTAGTTTGTCTTAAAAGTATATTTGAGTAGTGGAATTTGTGATCAACATGGTTTCTAAATGCTCCATAATTAATCTGTGTTGAGTCATTAGTTGCTAGGAAAGAATTCTAAAAACTTTTGTTCAAAAGCAATCAAATAATTGTGAAGAATATTAGTTTCTTTTTAGTTCTATATTTACTGATTATTTGAAGGTAATGTCCTAGCTTAGTTTTGTTTTATTTTTGTCTCATTTAGCTTATTGGAGTCTTTAGTTAATCTGTTTTAAGTTTTTAGATTGTTAAAGTCATTTATGAGTCATAAATTTTAGTTGCAAAAAGGGCCATTTAGCATAAAAGTCAAATAAATGCAATCTGATTTAATTCGAGTTTTAAGCTTATTTAGTTGTCTTATTTGCTTAATTCTAGTTTTTAAATGTTCTTAGAGTCAAGGTCTTAATCTGTTTTTAACTTTTAGTCTTTAACTTTGCTTATTGAGTCTTAAAATTAAGTTGAAATTTGTCTTTAATCTAAAAAAAGCCAAAAACAAAAGTAGAGTATCTGTCATTTTCATTTACATTTTTCTAGCTTATTTCTTTTCTAAGTTGCTTAATTCTTGCTTATTTGTGTTATTACCTTATAGGGCGTATTCTGTTTTAACCCTTCAACTTAAGTCTAGTGCTTATTGGTCTGTTAATCTAGCTTAAAAAGTAGAGGTTTAGTCCTTTAAGTTCTATTTTAATGTCCACTATCTCTTTGCCTTTTAGTGTTTTTAGCTTATTCTTTTTGCTTATTTCCTAGTCCTTAAAGCTTATTAGGTCTAGGTGAGAGGATGTTTTCAGCTTATTTGATTTTCTTAGTGCTTATTGAGTCTAAAAAGCCACACAGTTTAAGTTAATTGCCCATTAGTCTTTAGTTAGGCTAACTGTCACTTTTTAAAAAGCTTTTTTCTAGCTTATTTTTAAGATTTGTCAGAAAGTCCTTTGTTAAAGTTGTTTATTTTTGCTTATTTTAGCTTTTTCAAAAAGAAAATTAAAAAAAAATGTTTTTACAAAAAGTGTAGGTCCAGGACTCGAACCTACGACCTCACCTTCACAACACCAACACCTTAACCAGTAGCGCCCTTGGGACTTTTCTGTTATATGTTTGTTTCTTTTATTTCATAAATGCACTCTCAGTTTTAGCTTATTGAGCTTACTCGATTTTTAGCAGCTTCTCCGTTTTAGCTTTTTGAGTTTTTTTCTTTGAAAACCACCTTTTTAGCTTAAAGTACTTTTAGGAATTTTCTTAAATTTTTAGGATTAAGTTTAGTATTTTTAATCTCATTTTTAGTATTATTTAGTTTAAAAATAGTTTTAAATAGTTTAAAAAGTCAAAAAAATAATTTTTGTGTTTTAAAAATTAGTTTAATGCATCTAAGTTTAAAAATTTGCATTTTGAATTTTTAGATTTTTAATTTGTCAATTTTAGTTAATTAGTTAGCTTATTTTAGTTATTAATAAGTTTTTAATTGCTTTAAATATCGTTTGATTTTTAAGTTGCCTTAATTCTTAGACTAGCGTACCTTTATGTGCTTTCCCTTTGCATTTTTAGATTTAGAAACCAAAACCAAAACCAAAATGACAATCAAGCTCAATTTACGATATGAACGTGAATTTCCATTCACCTTTCACTGAGGAGAACGATACCCGTGTTGATTACTTATTATTCTTTCCTAAGAATAATTTGTATGATACTTTGCTTATGTATATGTATTTATATTATATATATATCTGAGGGATTTTTGTGGAATATCATGTGTTCATCTATTAGTGATTGAATTGTGGTTTTGGTAGCTATTTCATTTCGTTCACGTTTTGTGACAATGGAAATGATAGCATGATTATTATGCGTTTATCCGTGTAAATTTGGTGAATAACTGATATATGAGCGTAAATAGTATATAAAGTATTACTAGAAATGAATTAAGTCTATTATTTAAGTTATTATGCGTAGGTTTTTCTAAATTAGGAAAGTAAATTATGAAATGAAAATTATAAATAGTAAATGTAAAACTAGTTTTTATTTAAAATGTTTGCAAAATTAATGAAGTGTGAATCGTAAATTTCGAGTTAAAAATTTAATTAGAATGTTGTGGTTTGATAATTTGGGAAAAATAATACTAAGTAGTGTAAGTGTTTTTATTTAAAGTTTAGTGTATTTATTTAATAAGGGTTTTAAGTAAAAATGTAATAAATATAGTTTTTATAAAAAAAATATAAATCACACACACACACACACACACACACACACACATATATATATATTTTGAAATTCTATAAAAAAATAAAAAAATATATAATTAAGGGGTGTTTGTGGGTCGGTGTTACAAAAGAAAAAAAGGAAACAAAGTTGGAGTTAAATTAGGATTCTATTTAGTATAAATACAAATTTAATAAATCCTTAAATCAAATTTTCTCTCCTCTCTCACTTTGTTCGGCCGATCCCCTCAAAAATAAAGAAAAAAAATATTTTTTTATCAAGAATCAAGGTGGTGATTTAAGGGTAATCAAGTAAAGGTTTAGGTATATTTCAATTAAGTTTTTGTTTAATCTTTTTATAATTAGTAACTTTAATTGATGGAATAATTAGGGTTCATATTTTTTTTGTAAATTAATGATAATAAACTATATGGGAGTGTTCGGGTTTATATTTAGAGCATGTGGGTGTAAACGGTTTAGTTTAGAACGCGTTAGATTGAAAGTTAGGGTTTGACAGAATTTTGGGTCGTGTTAATTGAATGATATCTCAATGATAAAAACGAGTTTTGGGTTGAATCTTGTGCCTAAATTAAAGTTCAGAAAGTCTAGTTTCCAAAAAGTCCAGCCTCGAAAGGTTTTGAGGTCGGGAAGTTAGTCAAATAATTTTTGCAAGAAAAGTTATCAAAACAGTAAATTCAGGTCAGATTTGGGTCTGATTTCAGGGAGTAAAACCCCTACTTAAAAGTTGAATTGAGGTTACCCAAAAATCAAAGGTCATATTTTATGTGTCTAATAACTCCTGATCAAAGCATAACCTCTAAATCATTGTCTAAGTATTTTTAGAAAAATCAAACTTTTTGGTGTGCGTTCAGATCCAAATTTGGGTACTTTGTGATGTTGAATTTTTATAAAATAGTTAGGCTTAATATTATTTTTTCTAAAAAATCACAGTAGTTTATTGTTAGGTCTTGTTTATCTTGAATCATACATTATCAACAATGGAAGCTTAGAGAGAATAGTAGAGGAGGGAAAGTATTCAAATTTCAAATGTTATAAATGGAGGGAAAAGGGGAAATGTTTATTACAAGGCATCACCCTCTAATGATGATTAGAGGGGTATTTATAGGAGAAGGAAGGAGCCTTCCCTTCCTTTATTTTTCACTTCTAGTCCCTAATCTTTGGTAATTATGCTATTTCTTTCTTTTAGCATAATATACCTTATTACAAGCTACTTTATTCTAAACAAAATAAAGACTATTAACTAAATATAACTAAACCACATAATCGACACTTTTTATGAACCTAACAATCTCCCCCTAAGGGTCGATTATTCTGGGCGTTCTCTTCGAGGTCCAAGTGGTCTTCCATTCACATACATCTCCCATCTTCTCATTTGATTACGATACTTCAATCTTACTTCAATCTCTTCTTCAAACAATTTCAGATACTCAACTTCATCATTGGTGAGTTCTCTTTGTACATAGCCATACTTCACATCATTATTGTAACTCTTTAATCCTTCTAATACTCTGTTCAGCGTTGCATCACAAAACTTATGAATCTCTGAATGTCTCATCACCCTTTTCTCTTTCTTGCTATTCTTGTATATGATTCCATGCACGGGCTCATAGATGATGGAGAACATTTTGTGCTTTTCAACTCCTGGGAAAGATATTGTTGGTGCAGTGAGATTAACTTTCTGTTGATAACTTTCAATTCCAAGGCTGAAAATCATGCATTCTTTCCCATATCACTGAACTTAAGGTGAATACAAATAAGACCATTAGCACCCTGTTTTTATGCATAGTCAGGAACCTATTCCATTCATAATCCAAATACATAATCCTAAATTATTCATTCTTATGAAATTCTTGTAATCAGCTCGGTAATATTGACATAATCACTCATTAGCTCTTCTTGCAACTTTCTCTGTGATAAAATTGTGTTCATGACCCAATTCCCAGTATGTCTTAATAACTTGAATGATATTTGAGTTCGAATAAACCTCTTCCTTTGGTTTTCCAGGCTATTTTTGTTTCCTTATGTAGAAGATCTTTGCATGAGGATTCTTCTAATGTTCAACAACCATATCGACATAAGGATTGAATTTTCTAACACACTTATTCACCCATCAAGAAGCTCGTTCTTACGATATCAATCATCAGCAATTAAAGATAATGATTGCCAAGGAAACATTGTGAAGTGATAAATACAAGTTCTTCTCAGGCCCTGAACTTCCTTTCTTTAGATACAAAAGGTCTTGATTTATAAGAGATAGTGCTGGAGCTTCAGGATCTCTTTGACAGCTTTAAATGAGAGGTGTGGTCTTTCGTGGATGTAGAGAGACAAGAATTTCCTTTCTACTTTCCCAAACAATGTCACTTTTTAGGAAATTCTTCATCTGATCAATATGATATTGATGCTCATCTCCTAAAGTACATCTTTGTCTCAGCATCTCATCAGCTATTTTCTTTAACTTTGCTTCATCAATAGTCAGTGATACTTCCTCCATAATATCTTGTGACACTTTCTTTGACGGTATTTCATCATCATCTGAAGCATAAGAATCCGTCCAAAAATCATAATCATCTTCTTGCTCTTGATTACCTGAAGTTGATGGACCTCTTTCCTCTTCATTCACTTGTCCAGACGATGACTCTCCAGACACATAAGCTTCATACTTAGATGTCTTCTGCCACTTTGCACTATTTTCCCCCTCAGAATGAGCATCATCATGAGGATCGTCCTGATCTCTAGGGCGTACGACAGAAGGTCTACATGTAGTTTGTTGTACTTGAAGACTCTCAAACATCATCTGAAGTGCAAGCCATATTGCTATGTCTTGTTGCTGCAACTGAGGATCGTTTTTCATGGAGAGATATAGTCGATATTGTTGTTCTTAAACAAAGAGTGTCTGTGTATGAGCTGGATGAACATGAAGGATGTGACCAGACATATAACTTTGTACTGACACATCAACTTGAGAAGGTATCTAATTATCAATTATTTTCTGAATTTGTAAGGAAATTTTAGCTTGTATATTCCCGCGCTCTTGTAAAATAGCTTTAGCAATCATCCGTTCCATGTCTTCTTTAGTCTTTTGTCTCTCTAGAATCAGCCCTTCCGCCACATACACCAAAACTTGATCTCTAACCTGCTCAGGAACTTGCTTTTTCACCTACTCCTTAATATGTTTATCTACCATAATGGGTAAAGATTCAACCATTACTTCTTAGAGATGATCAGAAAGAGTATCGAATGACTTCCTTGATAAAAATCTTTGTTTGAGATGTTCAAACAAATATTTATACCGTCCTTGTAACTCCTGAAAGAAATTCTTGTATCGTTTGAACCGAACATGTTTAGCCTTGAACAATGATAGAAGTCGGTTTGCTCTAGACAAATTGGTGTGTTGTGATCTTGATGATGATGTTGTTTGAGTATGAGTTACCGTCAATTCCTGGAGTTTCTCATTATCCGAAGATACGAGATTAGTATGAGTCCTATGAGATCTAATTGGTGTGGGGAATGGTGTACTCCTAGACTCCTCTACAATCTTCCTTTTCTCCCTTTGCTTTAATTCATACACTTCATCAGTTATCTCATCCTCCTCTTCATTAACATTGACATGTATGACAACATTAGTAATTTCCACCTATTCATCATTAGTGCTCTCCACCTCTGGATTTTCCTTATCACTCCTGGGCTCTAACCTAGTGCCGGGAATCTGTGGTTCATCATTCCTAGGAGGTAAAATATCATCAATAACATTCTTAGATCCTTCTACCATCTTTCCAATCTCTTCAGATGCCAAGTGCTTGTTGACCAATTCTACATTTTCTCTAGCTTCTTGCTCTTCTCGACTTTTGTGCTCAGCAAGACTGACTTGTAATGTATCTTGTAAGATCATTTCATCTGCTTTCTCAACCGTTGGCACTGGAGCTGGTGGAGTTAGACATGTATATCTCCTTTCAGGAAGACGAAAATGAATCACAGTAGATCGTATCAGAGCACCTGACTCTGCTGTATCAGTTTTAGGGGTAGGTGACCTAGGGGCGCTAGGTGTCCTATACGTTCCTTGGGTAGACTCAGTCAGTTGTGACTGAGTCAGAGGAATATATAACCCAAACACCTCTGCATACATCTTGTAATGCCCTGTGTGCTTCATCTCTTCAGTGATCATCCAATCTGGAATTTGCATTCCAACTTTATCTTTATGTCTTCCTGAATTAAAGATATTTTTCATTATGTCATCATCTTGCAGATTGTGATACATGTCTTGAGCACGTCTTGAGATTTCAGGAAAGATAGTCATGTAATGACTAACGATGATCTTTGTAAATCTTGGATATGGAATCGAAGATGTTAGATGATGAAGAGAATAGTAAATTCCTTCCTATAGTAGCTCCGCATAATCTATGTGAATGTTATTGACAAAGTAATACATCTTTTGCATTATCTGCAATGGTGGTTGATCCTATCTTATGACACATGTTGTCAAGCATTTTGAAAATATCTTGCATAACGTTTGCCATGGTTGTAGAAGACCAGTTGTCTTAAAGCTTAAAGATGTCTTCAGCTCCATTGTAAAGCCCAATTGCTGTTTATAAAATGGAACCATGTCCAAAAATGATGGTGGTGGCACGAATGAATTATGATTGTTGTCATTTGCTTGAGGTTGAGGAAATATTGTTCTGAAGTCATCCAGTGTAAGAGAAAGTTCTTTCTTGTCCAACATAAACCCGAGTCTATACTTTAAACCGTCTTCCTTTAAAGTATGCCAGAACTGTGCCATATATAACCATGGTACGGAGGAAGAAGCTACAATGCTGAATCTTAATGGATGATTCTTCATGACGTTTGTCAGAATTTTGCTTTCCGGTGGGCATTGCACATGTTCAAGATCAACTTTCTTGTTAGCATCCATAAGATCATAACGTTTGTTCGGAGGACACAGTTTGTCTGCATGAACATCAACTGCATGTTGTTATGCCATGATGATTACTGATTGAATAAAATTGAGATGTTAGATAACAGATAATTCGTTTGACATTTTTGTCTTTTTCCACTCTCTCTGTTTTATATATTCTGGCAATTCTTTTTGAACATATTCTTGACCAGTTTCTTTCTCATGTGCTCATTCTTGCTTTTTCTAGCACATGCCATACGCTTTATTCGAATTATTCTTTTGATTTATCATTTGTGTGTTATGGCAATTAATTCTTTTCGAACATACTTTTGATTTGCTTTTCGCGGTATGGATTTAGCCACCCTTTCTGTTTTTTAGAATATCCTTACCAGACATTCTTTCTGACATGAATACTCCTTTTCAAGAATTAAGAAGAAGTCTCTTTTATTTTAAGCAAGACTCTTTTACTAAACAATTAAAGAGAAATCATCAACTTCTTAAATTGTTTGTGAAAGAAGTACATTTATAACACAAAAACAGATTTTGAGAACTTTTTCCAGAAATCTTTTGACAAAACTTTCTTTTTAATGATAACATAGAATCATATAATCACAAACCCACAATTGAATGGACACTAAGACACTCACTCCACATTCTGTTCATTGCAGAAAATGGCCGAAACCGGACATGACTTAGTCCACTTAAACAATTGAGATTTAGATTTTTAGATTCAAGTTTATAAAACACTTTGCACTTTCAGTTTTTATCGTGATTTCTAAACACTGAAGATAAACATATCTAATTCAATAATTGAATGGACACTAAGTCACTCACTCCTCATTCTGCTCAAAACCGGACATGACTTAGTCCACTTAAACAATTACGAATAGATATATATGACCCACAACTTAGAATTTATAGAAACTTGATTTCTTTCTCAAAATTATTTGATGTTTTCACCACACATGAGAAACTGATCTTTTTGTTCCACAGACATTCAAGCATTAATCATCATAAGCATTAAACATCAAAATTATTCTGTTCGCAAAACAACTTCACGTTTCTACAAACGTATTTCTACTGAATTTTGACTTTTTAAGACCATGAAGTTTAACTTTTTGATACTTCCGAGTTTTACTATTACTGAATTTCACAAACTAGATAAACCATGATTCATTTTAACTTATGTAGAAACCAAACTCGATTCTTTTTATGTTCCGTTATCATTTTTCAGACGTCAAACAGTGAGACAAACAATTAAACTCGATAATAGTCAAACTCGATGAACACCATATACTTCCGAATTTCTATTTTAGTGAGTAATTCTCTATTCATAAGCCTTTTATCTCTTATTTTTCCATAAACATAGTTTCTTATTGTCCTTGATTTCAATCTTGTTGCATAAACTCGATAAAACATAAATTCGGTATCATAAACTATATAAAGCACAAACTCGATAATCCTAAATATTACCGAGTTGAAACTCGATAATGCAAACTCAAGTATTATTCGAACCACAAAGCATATCCACTTACGTTTGAGTAAGAAAAGTAGTGGTAATCGTTGTAATGAACTCGAAAAACTGTCGTTGATTTTCTACTCAAACTCGATAATATGACTCGGTAATAGAAAAGTGAAAATGAAAAATCTTTCTTCCTTTTATAACCACCAAAAAAGATTCCGAAATTACACTTTCAGTCCCTTTAGTTTAACATTCCGAATTTTGATTTTGATTTTTCAAAAACTCCCCCTCGAGTAATGAAGTCATTTCAAAATTTGTTCACCATTATCAAAAACTCCCCCTTGGAATGAAATCATACTAAGCTCGTAGTCCAAAAATGAAGATGTTTGAGTTTTAAAATAAAAACTCCCCCTTGAAAATATAGCATTTTTCAATTTCAGTTTATTTGAGAGATCATTGTTTTTATTTTATTTCCGAAATGATGTATATGATTGAAAAATAATAATTTAAGTTAAATTTTTTTAATATGAAAAATGTGACAAATCTTTTTGTATTTTTGTATTTTTCAATTTTTTCTTTTGTTTTTGAAAATATATTTACATGTTTTTGATGTATGATCTTTTCAAGAAGATGACTTTGTCAGACTTTCCAACTGTGTTGGAGTCATACATCTCATACCAATGCGATGAACTAGATACTCAAAGCGTTCTTTTGGAAGAGCTTTAGTAAATAGATCCGCAAGTTGGTATTCTGTCCCGACAAAGTAAATTTCCACAGTACCCTTCTCAACATGTTCCTTAATAAAATGATACCGGATGTCTATGTGTTTTGTCTTAGAATGTTGGACTGGGTTGCATGAGATAGCAATGGCACTCTTGGAATCACAGTACATCGGAATCCGATTGTACTTGTATCCATAGTCAAGCAGTTGAGTTCGCATCCAAATAACTTGTGCACAACATGCAGACAAGGAAACATATTCAGCCTCAGCAGTAGACATCGCAGTACAATCTTGTTTCTTTGAACTCCAACTCACGAGCTTTCCACCTAGAAATTGCAATCCTCCTGATGTGCTTTTACAATCATCTTTACATCCTGCATGGTCCGCATCTGAATATGCAATTAGTTCAAATCCGGAATCCTTCGGATACCATAGGCCCATGTTATAGGACTGTCTCAGGTACCGAAAGATCCGTTTAACCTCTTTGAGGTGTTTGACCGTAGGACGTGCTTGATAACGAGCACATACAAAAGTAGCAAAAGCAATGTCTGGACGACTGGCTGTTAGGTACATAAGCCCTCCTATCATACGACGATAAGTCGTTTGATCAGTAGGAGTGCCTTGTAAATCAGCATCCAGCCTCTCAGTTGCCATAGGTGTACTCATTGAGACACATTCATCTAGACCATGTTTCTTTAACAATTCAATTGCATATTGTGACTGACTTATGAATATGCCACGGGGAGATTGATGAACTTGAAGTCTAAGAAAGAACTTTAGTTCACCCATCATCGACATTTCAAAATTATTTTTCATTAGGTTTGCAAAACGTTTTGAAAAATCTGGATTTGTTGAACCAAAAATAATGTCATCAACATATACTTGAACAAGTAATATGTCTCCCCTGTGATGTCATGTGAATAAAGCCGGGTCAATAATACCTTTAGTGAAACCATGTTCAATTAGAAAAGAAGACAATTTGTCATACCATGCACGAGGTGCTTGCTTAAGACCGTATAGAGCTTTTTTCAACCTGTAGACGTGATCTGGGAATTCTGGATCAATAAACCCTTCAGGTTGGCTGACATAAACTTCTTCTTTCAAAGGACCATTGAGAAAAGCCGTTTTAACATCCATTTGAAAGATTGTGATATTCTTATGAGCAGCATAAGCAATAAACATCCGAACAGCCTCAAGACGAGCAACATGAGCAAATGACTCTTCAAAATCAATGCCTTCTTCCTGCTTGTATCCTTTAGCTACAAGACGAGTTTTTATTCTAAAAAAAAAAAGAAAAGAAAAAAAAGAACCACAATATTTTTACATCACACTTATTCTTCCAAAGCCATTTGAGAGCAATAAACATTCTTTCCTTCTGGTCCCGTGGAACGAGTTCCCAAACTTGAAGTCTCTCAAATTGATTCAACTCATCTTGCATGGACTCAATCCAACTGTGGTCTGCCATAGCTTCTTTGATATTCTTTGGTTCAATAGTGCTGACGGTTAATGCATACATGCATACCTCAAAATCTGTGTGTAGCCGTTGGCGAGTCATGACAGGTTTGGATGGGTCACCAATAACTTGGTCTAGAGGATGATCTTTTATCCAAATGTGTGTTGAGGGTTGTACTTGGTGGAAATTCTGCACATTTTGATTGACTCTAGAGCCATTGTAGATGACTCAATTTCCTCACGACTTAGAGGATTATATGAAACAAATTGTGAATTGCCATCAGAATGAGCAGAATCTTCTTGATTGAATTCATCAGCCTCTGTTAAAGAGATTAGAGAGGTTTGTTCATCAGATGTAGTCACAATGGGAGGAGCCTCATGTTCGTCAACAATAATTAAAGATGTAGAAGGTGAGTCTTCATGAATTTGAGTCGGTTGTGCAGCGGAATTGATGGGTGTATCAGAAAACATATTCTCAAAATATTCTTCAAACATTGGACCGAACAAATTATCCAAATCTTCTTTTGATGGAGTATTCATTTCTTCTGCTGATGAATTATGATTTCCGAAGCGTTGAAGCTCGGGTTCTAAACAATCGTGTTCAGAAGCCATTGCTGTGAGCTCGTCAAACTTGACATTTATGGTTTCCATAATCTTTTTAGTGCGTCTATTATAGATTCGAAACCCTCTTGATGTTTCCGAATAACCAATAAAGACCCCAATGTCTGCTTTTGGTTTCATTTTTCCAAGATCGTCTCGGTCATTTGTTGGATAACACAATGAACCAAACACATGAAAATATTCAACATTCGGCTTTCTGCCACGTAATAACTCATAAGGTGTTTTGTTATGTCGTGTATGAATGATTGACCGATTTTGAGTAAAACAAGCGGTAGCCACTGCTTCAGCCCAAAGAAATTCAGGTAATCGAGAAAAGATAAGCATCGTACGAGCAGCTTCAACAAGAGTTCGATTACGTCTTTCAACTACTCCATTTTGCTGAGGCGTTCGAGCAGTTGAAAATTGTTGCATGATGCCTAACTTTTCATAATGAGCTTTAAGAGTTGCATTTTTGAATTCAGTACCATTGTCTGTACGAATCTTGCAAACTTTGGCTTTATAATTCAGTTGAGCTTGAGCAATGAATTTCTTTATAATCTCTGGAGTTTCATCTTTCGAATGAAGAAAGTAAACCCATGTATATCGAGAATAATCATCCACGATCACAAGAATATACTTCTTTCCATTGATCGAAGCTACCCGCATTGGACTGCATAAATCCATATGAAGTAATTCCAATTTGAGTGATTTACTTGGAACTATTTTGAGTGGATGAGAAGCTTCTTGGTTTTCCTCGTTCACAAGAAAACAAGTGTGGATCTTTTCCCATATGATAAACCTTTGAGATACCATTAACAAGTCGAGTCTGGTACATCGTTATGGTGTCGAAATTAAGATGTGAAAGTCTGCGGTGCCATAACCATGACATTGTTGAAGTTGCCTTAGACATTAGACAAACGGGTGAAGAAGAAGCCATGTCAGAAATGGAGATAGTATATAAATTTGATTCGCGATCGCCTGTAAGCAAATCATCTCCTTCCAGATTACGCACATAACATGTATTAGAACGAAAAGCCACTTCTAAATCGCGATCACAAAACTGTCCAACGCTAAAGAGATTATGTTCAAGGCCTTCAACATAATATACATGACAAATAGTGATATTGCCCTGTATATAATCACCATAGCCTGTGATTGCTACAAAATTATCATTTCCAAAGCGAACGGTGCCCATGAATTTCTCAATGAAATTTTTCAGTAGTGATTGATCACCCGTCATATGCTTTGAACAACCACTATCAACAATCCACAAAACAATTTGAATTACCTGAAACACAAGAAGAAATAGCACATGGACAAGTGGGCAATTTGACTATCCATTTCTTAACAGAAACTGATTGGTTATTTTGACCATTTGGGTTTGTGTTAACAGGAGACCAAACAACATTTGGTTTTGATTCAAAGCATTTTTGCCAGATTCGACTAGTTCGAATCTTGTTCTTCATGTATGTGCTTAAAGACTTATCTCGTACATTTCTTCTCTTTGAACTAGAAACCTTATCGTTAGCTTTTGAGGTGCTTCCGACATCAATCTTAGTTTTGGAGACTACATGAGTAGTTTCTAAACACTTAGATAGTGTCGACTCCTTAGAGAACCTAGTCTTGCGAACTACATAAGTAGTATCATAAGATTTTGGTGTTCTAGATTTAGTGGATAAGGATCTACGAACATTCGAACGCACATTCAATTTATAATTTGCAAAACAATTATCATGGCATGGAATAAGCACATTTTGCATACATAAAACATATAACAAAGTTTTTGCTTTAGAAGCATTTGCAACATCAACATCAATTACACTCTCTTTGTTTGAGATAACATTTTCAGATGTGATATCTGTTTACTTATTTTTCCTAACATAAACTGTGACTTTCTTTGCTGGCTTCTTAGAGTTAGCTAAGACACTATTCTTGACATGTAAATCTCTATTCATTGGTCTTCTAACACTAGATGCAGCATTCATTCTTGTAGAAGATAAATTATGCTTAGCCTCATTTGTTTTTTATTCATGTGGTGTGACAAATTTGTACATTCTAGGTGCTATGGCATTCTTGTTTGAATTTACCCCTCTTTGTTCGGTAGGTGAAGTCTGTAAAGTGACTAGTTTTGACATGACATGGTTTTCTTTTGATTTTTGAACATCTGTTTTCTTTTTAATAACATGTTTGTGTAATGGTGTGACACAAAGAAGAGGTTGTGAACCATTTATCTTGTCAAACTTAGTATTTACAGACTTACCTTTTTCAACATTTGTCAGTCTAATTTTAACTCAGATATGGTAAACAAAAGATTCTGATTCTCAGCACGAATTGAACCATATGCGTATGTTTTCTCAGAGACATGAGCAATTAATTTGTCCATCTCCATTTGAGTTTGAGACCTTGTCTTTTTTATTGAATTAAAAAGCTTTTGATATTCTAATTTGACATTGTCACGTTCTTTTATCAAAGATTGCACCGTAAAATCCAAAGACACGTTCTCTTCTTTAAGTTTTTCCATTTTTGAAATCCAATAATAATCAAGAGGATTTGTGTTTTTATTCTTAAAATTTGAATCCCATTTCTGTTTTTCTTTTTCATGTTGTAACTTTAATTCAAAATCAACACTTTGCTTTTCACATCTTTGAACATCTTTTTCAAGAATTTTTATTCTTGCTTGCAAACCCTCTTGAATCTCGTTGGATTTCTTTTTAAGTTGTTCATTTTCAGCATGGAGTGAATTGTCTACACATTCATGATTTAACAACACACTTAATTCAACTTCATGCTTGAGAGATACTTCCAAAAGTTGATCTTTCAAAAAATCATTTTGCTTCTCTAGTTCACAAAGTTCACTTTCTGTTGACTCAAAAACATCTTTCATCTCTTTTATATCCCTCTGAAATAGTGTCTTAAAGAATTCAAAATAGAACTGCAACTCGTTTACAATTGGTTTGAGTTGATCTTGACAAAAATCATTGAGTTGTATTTCTTCAGGTGATGTATAAAAAATGCTTGCTCGTTTACAGTTCTTTTGAATTAATTCAGACAGCCTTTGAAAACAATTTTTTATCTTATCTAACTCAATGATCAAAGGTGACTCACTTGGCATTGATGCCGGGATAGAGGGAGTTGCATTTGAATTCTTGTCAGAAGGAATAAAAGAAGATGGAAAATATTTTTGCTCAGCAGAAAGTTCTTTTTGAGGAACAAAGTCTTTATAAAGAGCATTTATTTGTGTATAATCAATTGTCCAACAATTCTGTTTATTTGCAACAGCAATTGGATCATTCATTTTTTTCGTACACTTTTTGTTGACTTTTGGAAGCATCATCAAGAGTGTCCTCATTATCTCTAACATTCAAAGAAATCTATGAATTACCTAAACTAGAGGCAAGATACAACTTTGGACATTGAGAAATTGCTTGCTTGAGTGTATAAGGATTCGGGTACCCCAAACCATGTTTTAATTGCTGATCATACACAGACAATGGCTTTGGTCCAAGCATAAACATTCCTTGTAAGGAATTGCCAAGTTTCAAAATTAGATCAACATTCTTTTTCAGTTTGGCCTCAAGATCTAGAACAGTGTCATGATATTTATCCTCATTTTCACTCATTTGTCTTTTTAAAATTGAATGAGTCTTTTGAAGTTCCTCATTTTGTCGTTTGTAATCTTTGACATCTAAATCTAATTTGTCTCGTTGTTTTTCTAGATCTCGAATAATATCTCGATCACGAACAAATTGAGACTGGGCTTGTTGACTAAAATGTTTTGCTCGTTTATCGGCCTCAAGAAATTCGTTGAGATAATTATTATCCCCGTTTATGTTTTCCAAAACCCGAACCCTTTCCTTATACAACTCAAGCTGACTAGTCAAAGTCGTGTTTTGTTTTTGAACTTTTTGAGCAAATATTTGTTGTTTTTCAGCTTCCTGATATGCATTTCTAGCTAATTGCTCTAACGCACATAGATCAGGAACATGTGTATCTTTTTCAATAATGTCACTATTAACATTCTTATTAGGTGAATTAAATATAATATCGCTATCAATTTGATCATCACCAATAGTATTGTTAATAATTTTAGTATGAGTTGGATACATGTGTTCTTCATTTTCATTGTTGGATGAAGATTGTACCTCGCTTATAAATGCAGAATCATAGCTTGGCCTAGCATCAGAAGTATTATCATCTGTTGAATTCTAGCCATTAAGCATATGTTTGCACTGAGTTCTTCAATTTCTTCCATCCTTGAAGCATCAGCAAAGAGAAAATCATTCTGCTCATCGGTAAGAATTACTCCAGCTTCATCCTGTTTTGCCAGCAACATTTGTTCCATGAAGTATTTCGAGTCCCGAACTCTTGGCTTTGGACAATTCCTAGCATAATGTCCTTTTCCACTGCAGTTGTAGCATTGAACAGTTGAAGTGTTTCCTGAAGACGAGGTTCGAAGAGTCCTTTGAACATTTCCGGTCTCATTTGGAGCATTCGATCCCTCTACGATTTCCTCCTGAACATAAGCTCGTCTATTATTTCTTCCAGCATTACCAGAGTTCCTGCTTTGAATATTCACCCTGTCACCTTGAATGATTGCTTGGTTTCTGGTATTGGATGAAGTGCGAAGACGATTATTTGTTGGAGTAGAAAAATTTTGAGTAATGGCTCGAGCAAGTAACAACATTGCAGATGTTAGAGGATCTTCAGAATTGGTGTGAACATCATCCTGCTGGTATTCATCTTCATAATCAACCACAGACGTGGGATGTGTCACATAATAAGACGATGTGTTTCTGGAAGATGAACCCGTGTGTGCTACGAGAGCCAAAGGATCATGAGATTTTTCTAACTTCTTTGCTCTTGAGACATTAACCAGTTTCTCGAATTGCTGAAGGTAATCAAAAAGATCATCAAACGTATCCACTGTCAAACGTTTAGCAAGACGAACTTGGGTAACATATTTCAACCATTCCGGTTGCAAGCTATTCAGAAACTTTGTGTTAATTGTAACAATTGGAAAATGCATGTCATTTCTTTCCAAATCGTTCATTAACTGAGAAAAACGATTGTAAACTGAAACAAGTGCTTCCTTTGGTTCAGCAACAAACTGATCAAATTTGTTTGTAAAATGAGTTTCTCTATCAACTTTGTTTTGTATAGTTCCCCTCATAAGACGTTCAACTCTTTTCCACATGTCCTTAGCCGAAGTGCAAGCATCCACAGAATTATAAATGTCATTTGGAATAGAAAGAAGAATCAGATTCATGAGCTCCATCTCAGCATCATAATGCAATAACGCATCTCCTTGTAAATCCTCAGCAGTTTGCAATTTCGGAACTGTGGAATTGTTAGGAATGAACATCTCAAACTGATAAGGACCTTCATCAAGCGCTTTGTTAAGCCACTTTCGGTTTTCCCTCTTTCGAATTATGTATCGTCTAAATCTACTTTCCCACAGTATATAACTACCCCTTTCAAGCGTGGGAGGCCTAGTCTCAGAACCGGCATCAGCAAGGGATTGTTGATATGTTTTGGATGTTGACATTTCTTATGATTCAAAGATTGGATCTTTGTAGACGAAAATGAGTGATATTTGTGAAAAGATTTCCAAACTCGGTACACTTCTCGAACAATTGTGAAACTTGGACAACACTGTTCTCGAACAAAACTAAACTCGGAAATACTCTTAATCCAAAAATCAATTATATCAAACTCGATAGAACCGAGTTTTGAAAAATTCATAGACTATGAATTATCAAACTCACAAATTAACTCACTCGTATTCTCTAATGGCGTATGATACCACTTGATAGGTCTTGTTTATCTTGAATCATACATTATCAACCATGGAAGCTTAGAGAGAATAGTAGAGGAGGAAAAGTATTCAAATTTCAAATGTTATAAATGGAGGGAAAAGGGAAAATATTTATTACAAGGCATCACCCTCTAATGATGATTAGAAGGGTATTTATAGGAGAAGGAAGGAGTCTTCCCTTCCTTTATTTTTCACTTCTAGTCCTTAATCTTTGGTAATTATGCTATTTCTTTCTTTTAGCATAATATACCTTATTACAAGCTACTTTATTCTAAACAAAATAAAGACTATTAACTAAATATAACTAAACCACATAATCGACACTTTTTATGAACCTTACAAAAATGTGTCAAACATTAGAGAAAGGGTGGGAAGGGTAGGTAAAACATTAGGCATATGAACATAAAGTTCTCTTGTCGAATTATCAGAAATATCATCCACCACTTTTGTAAAAACTCCCGTATCGGGCTCAATATCAAAGTAAACATCATCATCATCCGGTGGTTTCTCAGAAGGACGAGGGGATGATGGAACATAATAACGATCAAAGTGAAATGACTCATTTTCAGGAAGTGAAAGGGGATTATTGCTAAGCAATTCTTCAAGAAAAAGAATATCCCCTTTCGAGTCATCCGGAGCAAGAAAAATATCAATCTCCTCCATAAGAGAGTCACTACCCTCAACGAGGATAAGAGATGGAGAGA
>BQNB010128375.1:1892-19288 GCA_026074375.1 Tanacetum coccineum
ATTTATTTGACATAATTCGAAATTTACATGTTTGGTCCCTGAAGTTTAAGATAGATTAACCATTCATCCATTATTTGGTTATTAACCCTCAATGTGCAATCTCTTTTACACCGTTAGTCCTTACAAGTTACAATTCAACCATTAGCCATCCAAAGTGAAATGTCATTGCACCGTTAGTCCTTATTCGAGTTTTAATTAACCGGTACTCATTTTAAGTTGAAAGTTTGTGCACCGTTCATCGCTTTAAGCCCATTAATCGTTACAAAAGCTCACGTTTTTCGATTACAACAACGATTTCAACCACAATTAATTATTGTTTCACGGTTTCTTCTTGATTTTGTAAAATCCCGTGAAAGATTCCATTTTTTTCTCGGTTTTAATCAAAGACTTGTAAAATTCCATGAACATTAATTGATTTCAATCCACAACAACAATCACTTTACCTACTTAAGATCCGATATCTATTCACAACATAAAAATGTCAAATACCAATACCAATTTGCAAACTCAAACATCGAATGCTCTTCACAATGCCATCATGGAAGCAGATGGTAAAGATCGTCCACCAATGTTTGCACCGGATAATTACGTTCAGTGTAAATCCAGAATCAAGAGATACATCGACACCAAACCCAACAATGAACTCATCCACTATTGTCTCTAAAATCCACCTTACAAATTCAAATGGACTGAAAAGACCGTTCTAGTTGCTGAAGGTAGTTCAGAAACCACTACAGAAGGGTATATGGAGAACTACAAGAATGTTTCACAAGACATACGAGATCAACTGAATGCTGAAGCAGAAGCTGTTTAGATAATTCTCATAAGGATAGATAACGATATCTACTCCACAATTGATGCTTGTCCAAATGCATGTGAGATGTGGAAAGCCATTGAAAGGTTGAAACAAGGTGAATTAATCAACGTTCAAGATCTTGAAACCAATTTATATTGGGAGTTTGGAAAATTCACATCACGGGATGGTGAATCACTTGAATCGTATTACTTAAGGTTCTACAAAACAATGAATGAGCTTATCAGTAATCAGTGTGATGTTACCAATCATCAAGTGAATGTTTAGTTCTTACTTCAACTACAACCAGAATGGCTTTGTGACACTTGTTAAGCAGAGTCAAGAGCTAAAAACTGTCTCCTATCACAAACTCTATGACATTCTGAAGCAACACCAGACCGAAGTTAATGAGATAAGAGCTGAAAGACTAGCACGTATTGCTAATCCACTTCCACTTGTTGCTCAATAACAACCAGTTTACCATTCTCAAAACCATCCTACTCACTACACTCACAATTCCTCAACTAAATCACAACAAGCTGCTACCAGAAACAGAGGAAAAGCAATTATTAACTCTTGTACAACCACTTATGATCAAGAACCTACTTTGGTTACTGATGATGATGAACTGTTAAAGGATAAGGAGATTGATAAACTCATGGCTTTAATTTCTCTATCATTCAAGAAAATCTACAAACCTACCAACAACAACCTCAGAACTTCATCAAACACCAGTAGAGAAAATCAGGATAATACTCCAAGGATTAACAGAGGCACTAGGTATGATAATCAGAGGGTAGTTAATGTTGTTGGGGCTAGGGAGAATGTAGGTACACCAGTGGTGCATCATTCTGGGATTCAGTGTTATATTTGCAAGGAATATAGGCATGTAGCAAGGGAATGTCAGAAACCAAAACGGGCAAAGGATGCAGCTTATCACAAGGAGAAGATGCTATTGTGTAAGCAAGAGGAAGTTGGGTTTCAGTTGAATGCAGAACAAGCTGACTGAAGGGATGACACTGATGATGAACCTGGCGATTAGGGCTTGGAAGCACATTATATGTACATGGCACAGATTCAAGAGGTTACTCCAGATGCTGCTGACAATTCTGGACCCATCTTTGATGTTGAGCCATTGCAAAAGGTACAAATTAATGATGATAACTATAATGTGTTTGCCATTAAAAATAAACATCCTGAGCAACCTGAATCTGTTAATGACACATATCTGGAGGAACAAGGTGACACTAGCATCACTATTAATTCATTGTATATGTGTAATAATGGAGAAACGGTTAACCATGATGATGATGATCTTGCTAAAGAACGTAATTTGCTTGCTTCTTTAATTGAGAAACTAAAATATGAAATTGATGACAGGAAAAACCATCATAAATTTTTGGAAACATCAAACAAGGCTTTAGTTGATAAATTGAAAGGTGAAATTGAGGATTTCAAAACAAAAAATAAAAGTTTAGAATCATCAAATAACCATTTCAAAGAAGCAAACAATGAACTGTCGTGCTGAGACTCCTAAACTCTCAGGTTTAATTCCTAAAGTTTCAATTTAGCTTAAATTCAGCTTTTACATTAGCTTATTTCTAGTCATATTTTGTTCAATTCTTTTCAATATCATGTTGTTTAGGTTTGTTGATTAGCTACTTTGAGTATTTATAGACTAAATTTGAGTGATCTATTACCCAATTTTTCAATATAATATATGTCATTGGAGTTAATAAGCTAGCAGAAGAAGTACTAATTTTCATTAATAAGCTTTAGGTTTTATAGTTCAAATAGCTTAAATAGGGTAGACTTAAGTTGAGTGGATATAAGGTTTCCTGCTGTTTTAGCTTATAAATAGAATTTAAACTCAAACTTGTTTTGACAGTCAATATAAGGGAGTGTTTGGCACTAGATGTTTTTGACTCCTAAAGTCAACTTCTCTATGTCAAAGTTGTTCATTCAGTTGTGTTAGGGTAGTATAGCAAGTTCTAAGCAGTTTTTAAAGGCTAGAGTTTAGTTTTAACAAGAGTTTAGAGCTAAAAATCTCTTGACCAGCACCAGGCACTTAGATAGCACATAGTTTTAAGCATTAAAAATTTTATAGCTTTCTAACATCTTCAAACATTGTCCAAGGGCAGGTATTTAGGTATATACATTTAGGAGGTATTTGCAAACTTCTTACTTTAGAAATATGCTTACACTTCATTTTACTTTGGCCAAAGAACATCTGCAAACATTGCCTTAAGCTAAAGCACAGCATCATTTCATGAGCTTTCCTGTGATTCTTATTGATATTCACTTGTCAACATTGCAATTTTTTTCACTCTTCCAATTGAAAATTTTAGAACAGTGTACACAATATTAACCTGAGCAGTGCATTCGACTTTCAAAGCATACAAGTAAATATGTGGTTTGCTAAGACTGATCATTGGATCAAGAACATTCCTGAGCTAATGTGAGACTCTAGAATAACTAGAGCTGTGAATCCGACAAACTATATAATCGTGACGAAGGAACAGCATGTGATATTATTACGACTATATATAACATCACGATTAGAGCGCAACTATCACTGTGATATATAGATAAAGTTCTCAAATCTTTCTTAACGCGATATCTGGTTGTCTCCGATGTAATGTACTAGACTTGCGTTTCTCGATTACTTTAGTACTAAACATCTACAAGCACTGATACCGGGAATTGCTTTAGCTTGCTTTAAATTACTAAACTAAAATGTGAGAATTAAGTGGAAACCAGCAAAACAATCTCTATATCTAGCTTTTAGGCTACAAGTATCATCAAACGACTCTTAGTTAGATACTATCTTCAATATGATGGAATCTGCGAGGAGATATTCAAAATCCAAAAATCAAAGTTTAGTCTATCATCAATATAAGCCATTTCATAGCAAGAAAACACGTGAACCTAAAGAAGACAAAACATAACAGAATACTTCACAGATTAGACCTTAAAACGCTTCACAAGATGAACATTGCATAGGTTCATGATGTGAATATGCGTCACAATAGTAGGAACTATTGATTATGCAAAGCTAAAGGTGATTTCGGTGATCGATACAAAGAATGGAATCTCTAAAGTCTATTTACATGATGAGCGCTCATAAACGATTCATTAGGGGGAGCGTTTTTAGGGGTAGATAAAAAGTAGAAAGTGTTAACTCTAGATTCTACTCAATCGAATATGATTATCAGAAATAGACAAGAGGAGTTTAATCTATAAATTATCTAGTTAATGTTTAGTAGTTTACATTAGTTGGCATTTCTAGTCACTACGAACACCTACTCATTTTCATAGCACTAATGGTCAACATGAAAGCCTATGGAAAAAATGGAGCGTACGTGACAGATATATGCATATTTCTCGATATTTTCTCAATTAACAAACTTCTCAGGGAAGTCAAATCGTCGAAGACGACTCATTTAACTATGACAATAATTTATTGCGAGTTAGAGGAATAATAGATAATACTAAGAGGTTTATAGGGGAGGGATACAATAAATTGAGCTACCGTTCTACACAATACTCTAAATTACAATTCTACGCGAGACCAGACACATTTATATAATCGGAGGGTCGAATCTTGTTTGCGATACAAAAGCGACATCACTTACAATAATATCGATTCTATCTTACGAGAATGTCTGACAATCTTAAGACTCCTAATAACACACAAGGGCGCAAAGAAAAAAGGAAAAAAAACTCTTTCTTCGTGTGGCGGGTAAACAATTTCGAATGACCAGACGACATGTCTAGACCCGGGAGCTCATTTTACTAACTGATCTGAGTATCACAACGCGTTCTATTTCATGGTTCGACCTCCTTCTTATACCTACAAACAACAAATTACTACTCTCACTGACGTCGGAGTGAACGCGTCTCTATTAGACGGTCATTTAATTCGTTAAGGAAGACTCAGTACCTATGATGGCACAAACTCGGTACTGTATGTACATTTTGTCCCAAATCAGTCGTAATAGCAAGCTAATACATGAGTGATCTTACCGTACATACAGTACAGTCTTATTAGATAACTGTTCTATCATATCATAGTACGCATTTAGTTTCTTATTCTGATGTGAATAGAACTTATCTATTTGCGATAAAGCGAAAACAACTGCTCGTATCTTAAGATGAGATCTACGATATTTTGTGTTAACAGCTGGTTTTAGTCTCTAAGAATTCTTCACGTAGCACGGTTGTAGATTGATTGATTGTTTCATATGATATGTAATCTATCGGTAAAAAGTAGATATATATAAAGGTTGCATGAAGAAAGAATAGGTTATAATACGATTAAAAAATATATACATGTAAAGATTATTATATAGATTGCATTAATGTTTAGAAGAGCAGTGAATTCTCTGACTAGCAGCTCTGTCATCTAGTTTTGTCCGGCCCACTCCATACACCTTAAGAGACTAAAATATAAAGATCAAACCTGTTGGACCATTATACATGATAGTGGTCTATTTCTAATATATACTCTAATGCTCGATCTACTTTGAGAGAAGATATGAAAGAACGCTGTGCATAAATACCATAGTCGATGCAAGAGCACCAATCCCTCTCAGTACGGGAATTTCTGATTTTGACCTCGTTTCGATTATTTGCGTCTGCGATCAAAGACATCGATAAGTCTTACATGATCAACGATCATTAACGGCTCTAAAACACATTATCTAGTCGACGTCTTTTTTCAAGTTCTTCGAATATCTTTCGTCTATCCACTATAAAGTTGATTGTCAGTATTAATCAGGTAGAGTCATTAAACAGGCTACCATTGCTCTACGATAGGGTCTAATACTTCTCTCAATACCAAAGTGCATTTCACATTAAGGTCGATGTCTTATAGCTAGCATCAGATCTTTCACCCCATCTTCGATCATTACGAGAATGCATTCACTGAGGAGCATCAATCCTTCATGTCTATAACTACGTTGAGTCGTAATCACCTTTAATACGTAGAGTTTCTACAGGATTTAACAACATTTAGGTCTTTCAAACGTGGTCCTAGTCGCGTATATCATTACCTCCACATGAGATCTATGCTAGACTACTATTCTATATATAGTCCTGACTCACTCTTTACTTTCCTTCACCGTCAGATACCGAATTAGCGCTAGAACACTCTCCTATCTAACAGTCAATTCCTCATCAGAAGACAGCTCTAACGGTAGGTATCGATGAACACTTACTGACTAAGTATCTAATGATGTAAATCCCAAGACTTCTGCTGTGTATGAACGTGGAGATACTTACGAATTATCGAGCTCCAGGTACACAATGAACTGACGTATCATCTAACTCCAAGATAATACGAGGAACGTTATTGAAACTGATTAAGATGCACATCGGGTTATTTGTATGTTTACACTTTAGAATGTAGAGATTAGATTTTACTATTATAACTACTTAGTACTGCCGATATGTACTTGTCATAATACTTAACTGATGATATATAGTTCTGTGAGGCAGGCTATGAGAACTTCTCTAACACACGATAACTTGTTCGTAAGTTTTTTGCGTCGTTTTTTGCCTTTAAAATCGTGCTTGACGAGAGAGTCGCAGTTAGTCAAAATTCTCCTAGCATCAGTGTGTGTATGATTATATTTCTTATATGTTAGCTTCTAATTTGCTTTCGACATTTGCACTATCACTTAGATGTTTTGTCTCATCAGATTGTAGAGAATATATTGAGGTTTTTAGCGATCAACGTAGGTGACGGTCTAAACTTAAACAATTTACACTGAAATTTATATTTTATAAGTATCGAACAGTCCACGTGAGATACGACAACATAAGACACAAGTTTGGAGAGATTTCATACTTCTCATATAAACATCGTTATACATACATTTTCTTTCTCAATGGATCACAATAACAAGAGCTACAAAAAGAGAGATCGAGATCAAAGAACAGGTTAACATATTGGTTTCAATGCAGATGGAGATTTTCTTTGCGTGATGACGAGAAGTAGTAATACTATAAACTAGATTAAATGCACTTTCAAACCCATACTACTTCATTTATGCTCTTCCTTACTTGAGCGTGAGGACTGTAGTTTTTACAAGTTACATATCTACATTACGAAGCCCCAACGAAATATGGATGATAATCACAAGAAAGGGAAGAAGATCTACAAGACATATGACATATATGCGCCTAAGCGTATATTAACATGTGTCGCTATCAATAGTCAAAAGGATTCTAATTCTTATTTAAGTACAAAAAGGGAAGAATAGACAAATTAAGAAAATTCATTGTTTCATTCAAGTAGATGGACTAAATACACATATCACAAACTTCTCAAGGTGGAACCATTAGTCTTCTCATGCGGTTGAACAGTTATTGTAGTCGAGACTTTGTATCATGCGTATGTCAAGCATCAATAGGGAAGATTGCGCAGTGGAGATATCCTTTATTTGCGAGGAGTTGAGCTCTAATGACCCTACAAAGATTACCAGAACACAAAACGGCACAAATCATAATAGAAACTTACATCTTTTCAATGCTGGTCATGAACTTCCTACAGAACATGTAGACAGGAACATAAAGATTTCGACGTGCATTAGAATAACAAGAGTATTAGAAGCATAGCACATATACAGATAAAGTGCGTGAAGATATATTTAATTGAGTATGCGGGCTGTATCCCAAGAACACCATCACTCACAGATATAGATTACATTGTTAGATATATGCCAAGCTGTCACAGGGCCAGGCTACTCCTTATGATCACTAAACTAAAGGAAGGTTCGTGCATTAGAAAAATCACATCACAACCTAACTTCAGCTAGTGCCGACACGTGTCTGATAAGTGTTAGTCGAATAGCAAAGGGGTGTGTGTGTACACCATAATTAGTAGTTAGTTAATAATAGACATATTATAGATGTCTATGTAGTAGTTAGTAGCCCCAAGTTATAGTTGGGGTAATAGGGAAATCGTTTGAATGAAAAACCTTGTTCATAACATTGATGTTCTTGTTTATTCCGCTGCATATTATGTTATTCAATGTTATTATATCCTAGATGGGCAAATCGATTCTCAACAGGAAGGTCAGTGATGATCCAAGTATGATTTTTGTTAAGATCTTCAATTTTATAGTTCATGGCATCAATCCAGTTATTATCAAGAATAACATGCTCATAACAAGAGGGTTCAACACTTCTATTAAGGCTAGAAGCAAAGCACAAACTATCAAGATCAAGATTAACATAGTTGACAACTTTTTCAATACCATACTTAACCTTGCCATGGATAATAATATCATTGAGACTAGAAGGCAACTTGGTTTGTCTCAGGAAATCTTTATTTGAGAGCTACCGTAAGTAAGTAGATTATTTGGTTTTAAGTTGTCTCATCATTATGTTCCGTTGAAAAATACAGAATTGTGTAATTAATGGAAACAATATCAAAAAATATCTTCTTTTTCTTCGTAACATTTAATTCTTTTGCTTATCCCATCTTCATGTTTAAATTCTTATGACGTCATTTCGATATCGTATGAATCCAATTACGCGATTAAAGAATCTCGTCTTTTGGAAGTTTGTACACTTTCAAACAGATGGTTGTTCGAAAAAGGGAGTCACTGAGACAAGATTCTTGTTTCCAATAAACCCGATCGTCTCGTCAACGATCCCTTTAAAATTGCAGATTTTTTAGTCTCAAGATGTGGGGACCCAAATTCATGGTTCTCATTGCAAAGATGTGCTCTAATACAAAAGACATTCGGAGGAAAGTCCTTCAAGACTTCCAAACACTTCCGGATCATCCGACGAACAATACCAACGTTGTTAATGCTCTTCCTCGAGAGCCAATCGTGTTCACCAAGGACCCCGGTGAAAATTCCCTCACCAAAATCTCCTATACATTGCCATTGTTGTCCACTGAGTGCGGTGATCCATTTAGAAGGAATTTTTGTCGACAATGCACTTGTAAGTCTTGTGGGAAAGGTGATCATTCCGGTTATAAATGCCCTCCCGAAAGTTCCGATTAGTCTCTAATCCGGAACTAGCAAAAATCAAACCATTGAAGAGCCCCCTACAAAAACGTTCAAAAGTTTGCAACAACAATGTCTGTTTCGTACATGGCCAACACAATGTGGGTGCAAATGAAAAACGATGGAGTATGTTTATTACTTGTAAGGCGTGGAAATGGAACACAAACAATGTTTTTCAACAACTCCGTACTCTTTCTAACGATTCTCCAAGTGGTTAGCAAACCACCTCCACAACCACAATACTACCAGAACCTTGTGAGATACGTGGTACGATTTCTCATTAAACGGTTACGATTGTCCACCTCAAGTCCCCGTTATGTCTACAATCAGGACTGTGAGATTTCAATCAAAACTTTGATTATTTTCCAACACAACTTCACACGAGTTTTATGCACAACCAATATCTTTGTTGTAAAAATTGCGGGGGTCCTCATGAAACCTTCCGATGTCAACCAATGAATGAAGACCGTTATTACCTAATTTGACTTTTTTTTTTTTCTTTCCACTTTCCCCAAACCAATTCCTGTCCTGCCATCAAAAACCTCAATACTTCGATGTAATCTGATTTACCAAAGTCCCACAGCCTCGTTGGGGATTAAACGAGACGCCGGGAAAAGCGCTCTATACACTTCTCGTTTATTACCTGATTATGTGTTGGTTTTTGTTATTATTGAACAAACTTAGATAGTAATATATAATTTACTATATTATATATAAATTTCCGGTGTGAATCCAACCGAATCAAACTCCTACTGCTGCAGTTAAAATGGGAAACTAACAAAGAGTTTATCAGCTGTCAACCTTTCTCTCTATTAATGTACGGAAGAGCAGTAGGCCATTAATCGCTGGTTTTGAACGAACCGAAACAATAATCTCTATAAGCAGATGTGCTGAGGAAGAATAAAGTAACAATGCTACTGTACTATTTAAACTGACGATGCCAATTATCTATTATCCTGGTGGAATAGCATAGGCCACAACCTATGGGAATAGAGCAGCAAATCAGAACAAAGACACCTGAACTGAGTAAAATAAAAGGGCTTCTGACAAACAATATTGACCCTGTTGTACTGAGATCCATAAAAATGGAAGCGGAACTTTACAATCGAGTGTAAAGAAAAGGGAAATGTCTTAAACCCCTAAGTTATAAGATTTCAAGAATTAACCACCTTGTGTCAAAACATGGTCCCAAACATGAGAAACTCTTGGAAGCTATTAAATCCGCAAAATAGGTCTAAACCTCGAAAGCAATGAAGGAAACGTTACTACCTTCCTACACAACTACTATAGTATACTATAACTACTACACTTACTTACTGCTGTACAAAAACTATGGAAGGACAGCAATGCCAAAACATCACATATCCCAATGAGGTTATTACTGAATCCATAATAGATATACAAAAAAAACGAGATCGAAGACATTGCTGTGCTTGCAATGAAACCATGATCATAATAACGGAACAAATTAAAAATCGATAATTAGAGCATGAAATCACCACAAAACAACAACACAACCAACACAATCGCTAAAAATACCAACTACCCGAAACTTTACGACGCCCATCGGCAAATTAAAGGATGACAACTAAACACTACCAAATGATAACCACCAAACCAACATTCACACAACGCGTAAACAAAGAATGAGACAACTGCAACCTTGTTTAAAGGACTAATATCCATCTACACCAAATAAGAAATAATCATGTCAAATAGAGAACCACCATTTCCTTGTTTGACCCCTCAAAAAATGCAGCCCTCTTTAGCAATTCACACACCGAACTCAGTACAACAAGAAATCTATGCATCACTGTTCAACGGGGGTTGTCGAAACCTTAGTATATAAAACCTAAGAAATAAGGGCCATCAACCTCATGGACGGCATATGGTAAACCTAGCACAAAGATAAGAACCCGGCCTTACACTAATGTAACAATTAGCTGGAAAACAACCCAACAACCATAATCATCAGTAGTATTCCGACCTGCACGCTACTGAGACCTGATCACATACCACTAAATCAGAGATAGGCTCCATTGACAGATATCGATAATTACGTATCACGCATAATAGAATGCTGACTAACACTAGTGCGCGGCACATATGGGCTGTCTCATTGGAACATCGCCCATCGAGGTGTGGCGTATTTTCAACTACATAGGCCAAACAGTTGACTATCAGAGGTCATCTCGAAGCCTTTCGAGCTAGTGCCACAAATAGTCTGACAATCTCTATGAAGAGCGTATAAGACACTCTCGTCAGCCATCATCATTAGGTCTTATTTTAAGGAGTCATTAGGTACCAAAAAAAAATTAGTAGTGACTTTCTCTTTATTAGTTTCCATTTGACACACAATTAGGATATTTCTCAAACAATACAACAGGACTACAATTATTTGATGAAGTCAAGTAATCTTTCTACTGTCGGATAGAAAGTTCGACAAGCGACTCTCATTAATTAAAAGTTCATAAATATCTTCACTTCACATCTAAAACACCAAACACCCGATAATTACACGTCAAATAATCAAGTCCAAATCAGAATTAAAAACATCTAGGCATTTGATTTTCCTAGAGTCACTCTGAGTAAAGTTACTTATTCATCATACTACACTTCACATTTTGCGAATTTGAATACCCAACTAAAGTACACATTTAGCAGCCTGCAAAAAGCTATATACCTATCGAATGCATATAGTACAGAGTCTAGTAAGCATAGCATTTCTTTATCATACCAAATATATCTACCACTAAGGTGATCGTGAGAGTGATAGGGTCAAGCCCAAACAGTTCAGGTGGAAAGCGCATGGAACAAATTGCCAAAAACAAAAGAGAGCACATGACAATAAAGAAGGAGTCCTGTTGATAAGACACACATGTCATTAAGCAGTCGTTGTTTAGTTTATAAGATCATTCGATGTGATATACCAATGAAATCTACTGAATAGCATAAATTAATTGCCCCTCAAAATCTATTTATAGTCAAGTGGCTGAACACATTCTGAGAGTGATCATCAGGCTCCTCATCATTAAGGAAATTGAGGGGGGGGGAGGGGTGCTTGGGTTCCATTTCTAGCAATTCTTCTCATCTACATAGTTTAGTGGTGTGTAATCACAGAGTTTGATGTAAAATTCTTTTTCATTAAACAAAATCTATTATCACATTTGAGTCATTAACAATACTGACGAAGTTTCTCCGTCTGGGGGGGGGGGGGGGGGGGAACATGGAGATTAGTATTATGATTCATATTCACAGTGGCTTAAATCTGGGGATCAGTCTTACAAAAATACAAGAACATCAGCTCATATTATTACTAAAGTTGAACATGGCATATCATACTAAACATCTATCATCTTTCATTATCTAGTCCCTATCATTATGCATGACTTGGCTCCAAATATCTATCAGCAATTCCATTATTGCTATCAAGGATAAGAACGATTTCCTGCTACATAAAGAATCAGTTACTATCTATAGCACATGGTCATATGAGACTGATATCGTAGAGTCCGATCTCCTTCGTGATTCTATCAAGGTCCTGCACAAAATAACAAGATGAGACTATAGTTAGTCACAATACTTTACTTAGATTTATGGTCGAGACTTAATAGGAAATATGTATAAGGAGATTCTCTATGTTTATTTCAGGCTTTAACTTAAACTGTGGATCACAGAATGGTACAGACAAACAGTATTGTGACTGTCAAGATTTAGCTTTTGTTCAAGATCATCTAATTAATCTGAGGTACAGGCTTAGAAGGTGCATCCAAGTCTTATGAATACTCACGAAAGGATCCATCTAATTGCTAGCTTCTAACATAGCTAAGTTAGCAACATGCAGTTTATGTAGAGACACATCTTAACAGGTCTTATCTATATCAAATAAATATAACAGCCACAGTTAGTCATTTAACAAATATCACATTGCATTGTCTACAAACTTGTATACAACACCACAGTCTCCTAGTTAGCCATCTTATTACATAATATTCACACGATCCCTTTAAATCTTGAGTAACATTTACATTTTCAATCAATCTCTATCATACTCAACAACATGTTTACTAGCCCTAGCTAAGTTCATTATGCACAGATAAAACGTGCTTACACATGGTTCAAATAATGTAACAGTGTACTCTCCAGGCGACAATTAAGGACATCAAAAATATATGGTTATCGTCATTATGAGAGAACTTTCAAATCTCATTTTAGTTATTAAAACTGAAAACTGTGTTCCACAATAGCGATGTCCTAAAGTAGGAGGATCCTAGATTTCCGGAAACAATCACAACCATTCTTCACAATCAACATAATTCATTGTGCTGACAGATCATTCTGTTGGTTTGGCCCTAAAATTAGTAACCTATGACATCCCAAACAGTCTGTTCATAAAGAAAATTTGTAGTTTCCATTATAAATTTTATCCTTAAAGTTTAAGGTGAAATTGACACTACATAATTAAAAAAGTTGCCCTTGCCATGGATTCTTTTTAAAGACTAATTCATCCATCTCCATACTAGAATTGCAGAGCTCACACCAACATTTTCATCATTACAAGAGATATCTATAAGCCGAGAGAGCAACTTCAGTGATACAGAGAAACGTTAAACAAGAGCACCTCAACAGCGAGAAGCAGCAAAGCATTATATAGGCACACAATGTGGTTCTCGCACATGATAACCTAAAGTTGCTCTTATTTGTTCAACACATAACCTAGACAGGTATCTTAATTAGCATTCATGAACTCTACTATCAACTAGTGTGTCCAAGGTTTCATAAAATGTGAATTAGTAACATTTTAGATCTAAGCTTAGTAAAGGTCTTGCGAGCCACGCATCTGTTTTTTCTAGTAAATATTATTATGTTCGATATGGATCTCCTTTTTTTATATCTTTGTCGAGACTAAGTTGTGCAGCAAAGACAGTGGTGCGGTCTCTGTTTTTTGGTTTGGGGGTTTGTGATGTGTGATATGTTAATGATATAACAATTCTTTAGTGGTTACAGAGAGGTACCATTCCCTATGTGATTCTTCACCACTAATGATGGCAAAGGTCTCTATCGCATCCCCAACCCCCCCCACCCACACAGTACTCCTTTACAGCAAAAAAACAGGAGGTAGTGGTACTCTGCCTACTGAGGAATAATTAACCCCTATAATATTCAACATAACTATCATCATGCGCGATCACCATTAGAAACTGTGCAATCTTAACATTAATAACGAACTATTAGTGTTTTTCATCAGTTCTTCTCTAGCAGCAAGTCCACAAGAACAGATGTACATGGATACAAGAAGGTCACTCATCACTCGCTCAAAATTATTATCACTGAAATAGAGTCTAAGTATGTTGTCATACATATGCTTCAACAGATAGGTGTATTACCGTATGTTCGTCGGAAAATAAAAGAGAGTATAATGCTACTTACTGTATTTTAAACACAGCAAATCCATGCAACTTCTATCGATATGTTTCTTTAAGACAGTCCATACATTTCATAGAGTCATTCATTTAGCATAAAATATATTGCGTGCACCATGAAATAGCTCAAAACTCAAAAGAATTCAGATCCAAGCGTAACAACAACATAGTTGAACTACATAACTCCACAATTATTAGCAGAGCCAAACTTCATTTTTATCTTATCATCTTTCTACATGTTCCCGAATCATAATAACTGTCAAGTTATTCTAATTAATGATTCTGTAGATAGCAAGAGTGAGCATGGCAATACCCATGACCTATATAATTTTTAGTACCATAAAGTTAAATGGTCAACTTATGGCCAGGTTGAACCAGCACAGTACTACTTACTTAAGGGTGTAAGCTTATTAAAAGCGCCAATTCACACCTCAAAAAACAGATTAAAGGTTTAATGACCTTTGGCAGTACTAACTTAGGTTAGTACTGCCTTGTGCCAAACACCCCTTTAAACTATTAAACCTCATTTTCAGCTAATAAATTTTAGATATAAGCTATTAATTCTTAATACCAGATAGTAAAAAGCTAATAATAGACCTAATTAACAGTTTTAACCAACTAAATAAGCAGAATTAATAAGCTTCAAGATTATGCTAATATTTTTGGTGTTTTTGACTGTTTTATAACAAATAAGAGTAAACTAAGAATTTAAACTATCATTTAAGCATCATAAGCACATAACAACTATAATAAGCATTATTAAACTAAACTAAGCAATAATAAGCAGTAAATAAGCAGTAATAAGTTGAAATTCAAAATTAAGCTATAAAAAGGAGTTTGAGAACTTACAATAGCCTTTGCTCTAAACAAGGCTCATCAAATGCTCTTGTGAGCTATCAACAAGCTCTAGCTTATCATAGATAAGCTAGTGAGGTCCTGGAAACCCATCTATGTCTGGTTTTATAACAACCCAAGAATTTTCATCAACCTATTTTAGTATGATCACAATTATACGGGGAAATTTTTCGCTTTATTACATTACATTACTTTGCCAATATCTCAATATGCAATATATCCTGCATAATTAAAGTTAACGGACTCAGGCAACCTTCATATGGCAATCCTATCTTCATATATGTCAAGAAAACATCATAACATGGCAAGTCAATATCATAATATCATTATTATAAGGTTCATTACTCATATAATATGCCATTGTCAATATTATCTCAAAACGGGCTTTAAACCATTATCATATGCCTCTAAACCCTAATCTCATGGAAAGGTTAACATTAAAGCATATGTACAAGTAATATAACATCTAACTTGAAATATAAAATCTCTTTAAATCAAAGTACAAGTCTTTAAAGATTCAATATTCAAATCATTAAGCATGATCTCTAAAATAGCCATTTTACCTCCGTTTTCTTTCTCATTTCTTCACTATCACATATGTACAAGCTACTATACTCATTTTACAATATATAAACCCTATATATTCTATTAATAAGCTTTCATACACCTTTTTGCACTCAAAACCCTAATTCAAAACCCTAAACCCTAAAATCGAGCTAGTGTCTAAACCATGACCCGTTTATTAATTATTATCCATTTTAAACCTCAACCAACACTCAAATAAGTTGTAATAACTTATTTCACAATCATATCAATCCTATTCAATCATTATTTCATCATTACTTCATCATCCTATTTCATTTGTATGTAAAACGAATCCAAGAAACCCTAAATGTACCTAATTGGTTCATTTGACCCGTTTACTCGTTTCTAACCATTTTAATCCCAAACAATCAACCAAGAGCCATTGTAAACTCATAATATGAGTTTACAAATCATTATTTATCATTATCTTAGCAATGTGCAAGGAATCAAAGCCTAGAAAACCCTAATGAATCCAATATAAACCCTAATCTAACCCACGACTTATTCTTTCAATTTCGACCCATTTTAACTTAAACCAACGATCAAACCTCATTGATAATCCTTTATATAAGTCCTAGGATCAGTATTCCATCATTCCTAATCAAGAATATTCGAAATACAAGCCAAGAAAGCCAAAGAAACCCTAAACGAGCTCTATGTGAACACATGACCTTATTTACTCAATATCGACCCATTTTAAACCAAACCACCTATCATTTTTCATCAAGTATCCAAGATATAAACCTTGTAAACCCATATTAACATTCACATTGTAAGCATGCTCAAAATCTAAGCCTTGAATTCACAAGAAAACCCTAAACCGTACCAAATGGAACCCACAACCTCATTTCTTCATTTTAGACCCATTTTAACCCAAACCAATTGCTAAATCCTATTGACACTCCTTATTACAGACCCTAAGAAAGTATTCCAACCATCATTGATCATTGTACACGAAATGTGAGCATAAAAACTTGAGTTTGAACCATAAAACCCCAAATCTGACCCGCAAGGGTACTTAGCTCCTTTTGACTCATTTTAAACTCACCCATGTGCAAGATATTTACATGAACACCTTCTAGATACACACCAACTTACACCATTCCTTGGCCCAAAACAAACCCACATGATCCTTCTTAGACTTCCACATATGGTTTTATAGCTTCTACACATCCCATACTAGACCCTCCATGTGTCTTGATCAGATTCTAAAGGTTGCTTACTCCTCTTGCTTCTAAACTACTATAAATAGGACCTTAGATAGCTCATTCAAACTTGCACCACACCTCCTCCTCTATAACCCTTATAGGCAGCATTCCTTTGCTCCCTTATGATCTTAGGATCATTAAAGAAGTTCAAGAAGCGAATCCCTAAAGATTTGAAGCCCCGGGAACAAGATACAAGGCGTACGAGTGGAAATACTACCCGAAACGACCCATTTCCACCATTTTTGATCATTGAAGCTCAAACCCAGGTTGCGTGATGTGGCTATTTACTATCATTTTGCTATATAAACCTTCCCTGGTTAAGATTGTGATAAGGTCGTCAGCTTTTATTTCAAAATAATTATTACATCTACCTATCAAGTGAGAACCATAACCTCGCCTTTACTTATTTACATGTTTTATAACCGCGAGGGGGATACATGCTTGTTACAAACTCTTTTACATACTCATTTATCTTATAACAATGTGATTGTTTTTTTCAATGACTTAG
>BQNB010128376.1:2175-19287 GCA_026074375.1 Tanacetum coccineum
TGCTTAAAGTGTTTGGTATATTGCCGAACCGAACAACCTTGGCATCAAACTACTTGAAACCGAACGAGTAAAAAGCTTTGTGCACCGAACTAGTAAAAATCCTAGTAAACCGAACCAGTTGATATTTAAGACCACCGAACTAGTTGTTTCTTTGAAGACCGATCGAGTCAAAATCCAACACGAACCGAACGAGTTCATTTGAGAAGGAACCGAACGAGTTCATTTAAGAAGGAACCGAACGAGTTCAAATTTAAAGCACAACCGAACTAACCATATCCATATATGAACCGAACAAACCCAACCGAGTCAACTCGGTAATTACCGAGTTGACCCGGTCAACTCAAGTGAGTCAGTGGTCGTGCCAAATGAAAAAGATAAGAGAGACAGACTTGATTCATCATACCACAATATCAACTCAAATCCATTACAACCCAACATCAACAACATCAGATCCAACATCATCACAGCCTCTTCACAATACTAGTACAATCAAATCCAAAACTATATCCTAATCCCATACTCCTTCTCCATCAATCAACGGCTCAACTCGAAACTATAATTAAATGAAAAAGATCTCAGATTGTTCAATTTTTCTTCTCAAATCTTTAAGATTTTTTTTTGAATTGAACATCATCATCATCGATCTCTGTTGGGTATTACCCATTGATGTACGAAAAATTAAGGAATGATTGATAGCAATTTTGTTATAATCATGCCTTGGTTCGATTGACACTCAAAACATAAATCATCACCTACCCGAGACCATTATACATGATCTTGAAGGAGTTTCCTTTGTTCTTCTTAGATATGTACAAATATGATATGACTCGTATGGGTTAAAACAGATGAGGCATATAGATGAAATGATTGGGTCTGAGTCATCTTGACAGTGAGATTTGGGAGTGAAATAAAATAGGGGCTGTTGAAATATAATTAGGGATGAGATGATTTATATCCTTTATAGTTTTGTTTGGACCGGGTACAAAGTTGGGCTTGTGGCAGCCGAATTTAAATGGTGATGGACTTGGGCTGGTTATTTCGCTTATCCATATTGGTAACATGTGGGTCGAGCATAATTGGTGATGGGCTGGGTTATGATGGTTTGGGCTGATGGATTTACCAGGCCGGGTATAAAATGCTATCACGACACGTTAGACTAGACGATGTCTATCCGTTAACAACAATTCAAAACAACATTTGTCCTAGTTTAACAACATTAAAAACAACACAACAAACACGATACATAACACTAAAACGATCCGAATAAGATTCACTAAAATGACAAACGGCTAAAGATTCGGATTTCGATGACAAGTGATCACGAAGTTGATTTGGTATCCCTTATTTGAGCTTGAAGTTGGGTTTCACGAAGGCGTCTACTTATTTCATCATCGAGACTTCCTTCTATTTGCTACCCCTTTTCTTTAAACCCAATCTATCGATTGATGACTTGCTTGAACGTATACAGCTTATGATTAGGACTTGAATTATCTAGTTACCAGAAGTCAGGGGTGGTTGGTTGCAGACCTGGTTAACTATCACTTAAAGGAGTTACATTGTAGTACTCAGTGTCACACGCAGAAGACGATGTGGATAATTTCAAGAGGTGTTGTACTTCTTATACTTTTCTGGTTGGGTATAGAGTACTTATAGATTTAATCTTGCACCGTTCTTCAATCAACAACAGTGCAAGCTTAAGTAACAAATTTGGGGGATTTTACTTCATTTTCAAGTTTGGTATATCGGGTTTACTTCACCAAGTGATCACAGCAATAGCCGACAGAATACGAGGTTGGTAAGTTAGCCAGAGAGTTTAAAGGTTGAGATGTAATCAGCAATTCTCACGGGATTCCAAGACAATGGTACTTCACAGTCTAAGTATAATTTTCAAAGTTCTTCAACAACATTCATATACAAGACCTTGATTATACCAAGTTTTCTTGATTCTTGCTTCATCTCCTCTACGGTTTCTGAAGACAAGAGGGCAATGCTTTGTTTGGATTTCAAGATTTGTGCTTAAGACAAAAACTTCTCGAGTATATGGGCGTACACGACAATGATGCTTTCGAGAGTTCGCAACCATCATGGGGGAAAATGTGTACATCCGGGACTTAGTTGACTTTGATGTTACCATGTCAACTTCCAGGGGGAAGTAGTGTAGACAAGTATTATACATATGTGAGAAGAATTGTTGCTGATTTCTTGCATGTACCCCCGAACGAATATTCACCAAGACCTAATGACAAGTAGCAGTAGTATTTGGTGTGGTTTGTCTTCTATAAAATTCCATTGTGCACGTTAATGACAAATAGAAGATTGTTTAAGCTACATCAAAGTTTTAGAATCTGCTCAAGATATGGATGTTGGTTTCAGGGGAAGCTGATTCAGAAACTTTATCAAAAAGGAGTCTATGAAGAAAGCTTTTCAAGACATGTTGCATGGATTGGGGGGAAGTTAATCCAACTCATGCATACTACAATGGTTCCTGAACAAGTAAAGACACAGGAGATCCAAGCTGGAGTACAAGTTTCAAGACCAGAAGGCACAGATGACATCTTCAGCATTGGAAGCGCTTTGGAAGATGTTTATTTTGTTGTCTTGTACTTGGTAGGAACATTGTAAGTAATTCTGTATGTCCACATATTGGGGGAAGATTGTTAGCCTTAAAATATGTCGACTAATACGGAATTACATTAGTTTATAAAAGGCTTGACATATAGGGACTAGAAATGACAAGTTGTATAAGCTAGTTGTGTCAAGACCTATAAATACCCCTCCTATACTTCCATAGGAGGGTGAGGATAATCATTGTAACATAAAGTGTGTGTGTTTCTCTCTCTAGAAAACACACACATCTTTCCCTCTCTACATTTTCTCTCTAATCTAATAAACATGGCTTTCTTTCTATTCTTTCCTCCCCGACCTCCGGATCGTTGTTCTTGCTATGAATCTTTATGGTTAACAATGGCTAACGATGACTTTGATGGGCGGTTTTGCTAGAATAGGCAATAATGAGATCAGTGTTTTTTGTTTAGGATGCAGATGAAAAGTGGTACATTGTTCACATAAGCTATCTTAACTCTTTATATTGCAAAAGTTGCATTGAGAAAGTTTAAAGATAATGAGCTGTATCTTGTGTGCATTTTGCTAGCTCTCGACGTGATTAGGTCAGACTAGAGCTGATTGGGATTTGTTTTAAATGTTGGGGGGTCTCGAAGTTTAGGCGGGGTGGTAGGGTTATTGAGGATGGGGGTTAGGGGGGGGTAGGGCTTGTTGATGGGGAGTGGGTGTATGCGAGGGGGGGCTGGATTAGGTGAGGGGGGAGGGGGGAAAGGGGGGTGGGGGGGGGTGGGGTGGTCCGGGGGAGGGGGAGGTGGGGGGGGTGTGGGGGTAGTTTGTGGGGGGGAGGGGTGGTGTTTGGGGGTGGGGGTGGGGTGTCGGTGGGGGGTGGGTGGGGGTAGGTGGGGGGCGGGGGGGGCGGGGGGGGTGGTCTGGGGGGGTTGGGGGAGGGGGGGCGTGGGTGGGGAGGGGGGGGGAGTGTTGTTTGTTTGGTGGGTGGGTGGGGAGAGGGGCGGTGGTTTTAGGGAAGGTTGTGGGAGGGGGGCGTAGGCAGGGAGTGTGGTGGTTCTGGGGCGGGTGTGATTTCCGTTGGGGTTGGGGCCTAGGTGTGGGGGGTGTTTGTGTAACGAGGTGTTCAGCGTTTTATTTTTAATTCCTTCCTTCTATGATTGTTTATTCTTTTGCTTTTGTTATATTTGATTTTCTTTTTTCTTTTTTTTTTTCCTCTTTGTAATGTGTGTTTGTTTTGTGTTATTTTTTTTTAAGTTTTTTTTTTTTTTTATTTATCTTATTACCGTTAGTTTTTTGGGTTATTTATTGATTTTTTTTTTTTGTTATACTTATTTATGGTTTTTTTTTTTTTTTTTTTTTTATTTTTTTTTTTTTCTTTTTTTTTCTTTCCTTTTTAATTCATTTCATTTTTTTTCTCATTTATTTTAAACTTTTACGCATCACTTTTAATTTTTTAGTTTAGTTAATTCGCGTAAAACTAAAAATCTCATCAGTGTGTAAAACGAGGCATCAAACACGTAATATTTTACGTTCAAAGCAAGTGTTATATTAATTCTTATGAGAATAATTATGAATTTCCTTGTGTTACTATTTATCAGTTACGTAAAACGCTTACGTTTCACAATAAGATACATTTAGGCGTACCTGGAAATACCTATACCTATCTACACTCAAACAAATACCCACTATTATACCCAATACCCAAAATAAATTCATTTTCTTAATTATAAACCACATAGGGCCGGTTGGGTTAGATTAAAACTCAAACCAAAGTTAAACTCCACTTTTCTTAAGCTAACTAATCAAGTACCTTACAATTTTACATGTTTTTAAAGATTGTCTAATCTTGGTACCTCTCAACCACTCCTAGGTGTCCATTTTACATGGAAAGGAGGAGAGCATCTTATATGTTCTTACAAGGTGTACTCCTAACCCCACTTCCTAACTAGGGTTAATTTAAGGTTGTTAAGGCTTAACTCTTCCTACATAATGCAAGTAACATGTTTATTAACTCACACACTCTCTCTTTGCAAGAAAAAATCACAAAACTCTCCCAACACAACCAAATAAGCCACGACAGTATTCCAAGTGTTCAAGCATTGTTGCTAAGTATATCTAAGATCATTCTAGTGTATCGGAAGCTTGGGTTTGCGATTTATCAAGAGTTATTCAAGAAGCTAATTAGGTTTTGATCTTGTATTTGATTTATTGGGTTTAAGCTTAAGTGTAAGCTTGTGTTCATCATCCTACTACACTTCTCTAAGGTCCATTTAAGCTTTAACATTTTCCATTCATTCATATGATTATGTATACATGCTTATTATATATGTTAAACACCACCTAGATTATTTTCATGAAATTATGAGATATTACAAGGGTACATAAGGTTCGAATTATATATATACATTAGTGAAGTAATACTTAAAATGGAAGTATACACCTTACATGGATGTTAATTAATTTATAAGTATAGTTTGTAAATTAATTCATGTTGAAAGTTTTATTTACAAAAGATTATGAGGAAACTTATCCATCGTCAAGTATTATGGACATATTATAGAGGACTTAAGATATATCAAGTTGTGTTATTTCATAAGTTATAGGACTTGTAGTGGTTTAATTAAGGGAAGAGTATATAAAACAAGTTTAATATATTAAGTATATAAAACTTAAATACCTATTGTTTTAGGTCGTTTAATAAAATATTTATTTTATATTTTATTAAAATAGTACATATTATGAGGATCGTAAGCATATAAAGAACTCGAAAATCCGATCTATAACTAAAGAGATATGACATTTACAAGTTTACGATAAAAAGTATTTTTATAAAAGTAATCTTATAAAAATAATCTACTGTTCATAACAGTGATCTGTTGGGAAATATTTTTCTTAGATACAACTCTTAATTACGAAGACGTGGATGTAAGAAACTTTAAAAACAGAATTAAATCGAATAAGTTTCGAGTTTACAAGTTTTAAGTTTATAAGAATACTTTTATAAATTGTTTTGAATTACTGTTTTCGACACAGATTTTCATGCAAACAGTGGAAATTTTATTTACATGGTTTATCTCGTCACGAATCCATACATATAAAGAACACGTGAAACCGAGTTAAAATAAGCAAGTTATGAGTTTTCAAAGATTTCAAATAAATAGAAAGTATAAAACCAATTAATTTTTATATATAATTTTCTATGACTTTGATAAAAATTAAACATGCTGATGGAAATATAAAAAGTACTTTACGAGGGTTTTCGGGTCCGTTTGGGCAATAAAAACCTTAAGAAATATTGTCGTATCATTAATATTATTTTCTATAAAACATTTTTTTTTAAATTATATACGTTTTTAACTTTTATAAGATTATTTTTACAAAACAACTTAAACTACTATTTAGCATAATTTTATAATCAATTAAAAATACTAAATAATGTATTATTGACTAGTAACATTGTTGCGGACTCAAGTACCTTTTTACTTGACCACTCATACCATGAATAGGATATTTCATTTAACAAGTTGCCATTTAAACATTAAGATAACATTTTAAATTAAACAAAAGCTATTAGGTAGTGGTGTAACTATATAACCTGTGATGTTGTATTTATATTAAATACATTAAACTCATACGACCTATAATTAATTAGGTTGCATTCGGATTCCGCGAGACCCTTCACTTATTTGATTTAGATTAATCATTCATTTGAGGTCGTTTATAGCCCTACTTTCACTTGTTTTACACTTACTTTATAAATCTCGGGGGAGATACATGCTCGTTACAACTTGTTTACATATTCATTTACAATCTATTTTACATTGTCTCTATAGTCTAAGCATGAAGCTTGTTTATAGATAGGATGTTGTCGAATAAAACTAATTTCATATACTCGGATACATAAACGTTTTCAAATCATTTAATATTTGACTACCAAACTCGTTTTCATATCACTTTAACTTAGGTTGCTTGACCATGTTACTTACTTGGAGGGAAGCGGCGAGTGGTCTAAAATCGATCTATTAGTAGGATTGACAACCCCTTAAGGGTGATTAGATCTCACTAGTTTGAGATCGAACTAATGAACATTATACCATGCTGGATCACTACTGGCTTGGAGCCTCAGGGCCAGCATGACATACACATGAACTTTTACCATGCCTTGAATAAAGTGGCATATTGATACGTCTACGTCATAGTTTCATGAACTTAGGGGAATAATCGTAATCACACTTTATGTTGCATCTAGGCAATACACACTTGAAATATTTTGGGATATTGCGCATTACAATTATCATAACATTTTGAACAATTACGGCCAAACTTAATACTACGTTTTTGAGACTATTATAAGGATTGACAATGGTCATGGCACAATTTCAAATCATGATATTACATTTTAACAAACGCTTTCTGTATGGTTTGTATCTATACATTTTTTTAGGAAAACCTATATATGTAAGTTTATGCGTTGCAAGTCTTGTATGGGCGAGACTTGTAACACAGTAAGCTTATATATATAGTTTTGGGTTTTACATTTGTATCCACTTAAACCTATGAACTCACCAACTTTATGTTGACACTTTTAAGCATGTTTTTCTCAGGTGAATTAGATGCTTGGCTTTCTTTAAGTATGTAACACCCCTAAATTGGGTCACAGCGGAATAATGAGTCCGGGAGCGTTACTTCATAAATCAATTGCACAAGATATGAGAACGACCTCTAAAAGAGTTATTTAGAATATGATACATTGGATTTATTGAAATAGATTAATACAAAGCAAACCGGCTTTAAATTGTGTGAAGAGATTTGATAACAATGATAGTTTAGATCTGTAACAGAGATAAATACCCAAGATGTAATGACTCATATCTTTTATGCATGGACTCCAAAAGGTATCCCCAATGTATCCTTAGCCCACCTGTGCTTATTGACCGAGAAAAAACTGCTTTAAAAACGTCAACATAAAGTTGGTGAATTATTAGGCTTATGTAAAAGTATTGTAGACCGCTAGAATTCTAAGTGTAGGATAAGAACAAGATGGAACATCCAAAAGTGTATTGCGTTTCCCTAAGCTCATGACACAGAAGCTCGACATGTATGAATTGCAATATAAATTGCCAACATTTCCCTTGATGATGTTCTAACCCGCAACATCCAAAATCTGACATGGTATACGTCTGTTGGTTCACTCCATGACAGCCAGTGAGGAGCAGTACTCACCCGGATGGGATGAGTCCAGTTCCAAATAGATGTCTATTATATAAACGATCTCGCGTGCTCACTGATAAAGTGTAAGACTTGACAGATCATCGATAATGGGCTCAGTGGGTTATCGCTACTTAGGCAAACACGTAATCATAATAAAATGTCCACTTGCGTTCAATTATAAAACAAAGCATGTTTCTCACCCCAAAACTTGTAAATCATAGAAATTGTAAAAACATGGGGCTATGAACTCACCTTGTATGTAGTCCTCATGAATGCGTATTTTTCCCTAAGTATGGTATAGTGATCGCACCGGCCAAGATAATAAGTTCTAATGAATGAGAAGTCTGTTAGATCTACGTTAGGTAACGACATCATGTATAAACTACAATATCTTGCTAATCTCATTATATCTACTGTTATCACTTGTTTGGGTGAGGTACACGTTTATTGTATTCGTTTTCCTTGTTGCTCTTGGGATAGGATGTCGACTATATACTTTTTCAGTTTACTATGTGTTTAAGTATTAATAATAAATACACCTATTTATTATTCGCGTGACTTTAGTTTTATTAGTACCCGTAATATACCACGACTAGTCCTTTACCATGTGTGTTCTTTTAAATCCACTTAATTATATAAGATACCATTTAGGTTTTTCATTATTGGCAAATCAGGTACTTATAGTTTAAAAATAGATATTTACAGTTTACACCCCTGAGTTTACATGTGATAAGTTTAGTCCTTATTTTACAAAAAATTGCATTTTAGTTCTTATGAGTTCAAGCCGTCCCTAAGTTCAAATTGTCGAAAACTAGGTATAATTTATACACTAGCAGTTTAACAATATGCTAGCAGGACTAACTCTGCAGCCAGAGTTACTAACTCTGCTTAGCAGTACTATATTTGCTAGTAGTACAACTTTGTAAGCTGGCAGTATTAACTTCTAAACTTAGTCGTATATACAAACCCATCAGTGACTTAACAAATTAGTGATTTTGTTTGACTGATAATCCGTCTATTTGTGTATACACAAAGTGCTCAACCCCTAATGCGATGTCAATAGCGAATGACTTATGATAGCGCTGCTATCGATACTCAAGAATACCTAACCATCCAGAGTTGTATCGTTAGAGTTTGTTTGAGCTCGTGTTGGACACAAGACGCGGCTATGGTCTTGCTAACTTAATTTGACATATCCCAAACAACCCTAGTTCGCATATACTATAGTGTACACATCCTTTATTGAGCAAGACGAGTTGTTAAGTATTATGATACGTGACATGAAAGTGTTTCCGTTTCCAAACGAGTTATCAAACCTCTCGGCTAAATATTTTACGTGTGCATGTCATGTTTAAACATTCATGCTTATACACAAGATCTTGGTTACGTGCCTTATGGCTTTTAGTCCACCACACAAGTCATACATGTAATGTATATTAAGACGTGTACATGGGTTGTGCCATGCTAGGCACGACCCACGTTTAATTTGTTTAACATATGATAACCGTGCCCTATGACATATGAATAAAACGTGAAACTTAAATATGAACGTAGGCTAAGACACTTACAAGGGTCCTAGCTTCTTGAACGTGTGTGTCGTGTAGTCGTGTGGAAACTCGACTTGTATACCCCAAGCCTTAGTTTAAACCGAATCTTTCTTGCTTTCAAACCCTTAAACGTATAACCTTAGCTTATAGATTACTAGGTTATACCTTAGAACTCTTTGGTTGTGAGTTGTGGTGTCGTGTTCATGGATTTGTGTCTCGGCTGTGGTGACCCAAACGAAGAGAGCAACAAGGATGGTTTTTGCTAGTGTGCCTTTAAGTGTGTGAGTGTGTAAACACTCTTGGTTGTAAGCCTTCCTATTTATAGAGAAAATATCTCTATACCACTTTCTAAAACCATGTCTCCTTTGCTAGAGAAGTGTAGTAGTTTAAGTACATGCTTAGGTGGTTTTTAGGGTAGTTTAGGCTTGATTAAGTACAAGTATTAATGAATTGGGTGATGTACAAGATTATGCAAGATTTTCTATGTTGGTTTGTGTGGGTGACGATTTGCTAAAGGGAGGGAAACACAAGATACAAATCTTGTGTAAGATTTTGTAAGAGATCCTCCTAATCCCTATGACCCTTGGACGCCTAGGATTATGTTTAGGGTACTAATGATTTGACAATTTCTAGTTATATGGGATAATGGTGTACTTAAGGTGGTTAATAACCATAGTATACAAGGTTTGTCTCATGCTAATGTTATCACATATCATGCCCAGCCCTTGTAGGCTTAGTGACACAAAAACTGTATAATTTTTGTATTTAGGGCGTAAAAGTAGGTATTGGTTTTTCATAGATAGGTATAGGTACTTCCGGGTACGCCTAAATATATTTTTATTGCGAAACGTAAACGTTTTACGTAGCCAATAAAATAAAATGTGAAAACTTATAACTTATACTCCAAATAATTATATGACACTCGTCTGACTTAAACTTTTATTTGTTTGATGTTCGTTTACGTTGAATGATGGTTTTTAGTTTACGCGATTTAACTATATGATTATAATTAAGAGCGAACGCATAAAACTCTAAAAATAAATAGTGGTAATAATTGAGTCGGAAAATGACCTGAAAATGTGAAATGTTACACCAGTCCTGATGTTAATACTGGTAGCTTTAAACTTAATGATGTTGGTCCATCAGTTAATACTGCTAGTTCGTATGATCAAGAAAGCCCTACAGACATGTTCACTATGGGAGCTAGTCATACACTTGAAGCCACTCATGTTGAGTTCTTCAGTGATGAAGATGAACCAAAAGTTGATTTAGGGAACATCATAAATTCCTATACAGTTCCAACCACTCCCAATACAAGAATTCATAAAGATCCTTCCAACGGCACGCTTAATGGTTCGTCGGAATAACAAAAAAAAATTTTAGTTGTTTTTTTGTATTCTTCATGGTTGCATACATGAAATGTATTATGAACCATGCTCAACTCTTAAGGAAGTTCAAGCTTGTAAGCAATGGATCCAACCTTTTCCAGTACCTTGAAAGGTACAACATATCTAGAATTTAACTTCCCCGGTTTTCCAAAACGTATGACCCCTTTCCAAGGTAAAACTTTAAGCATAAACTCTATCCCAACTTGAAATCATCGGCTTTATGGCATTAAGTCGGCATAACTCTTTTGTCGGTCACGAGCGGCTTGCATTCTTTGCTTGATCTGAATGACCTTCTCAGTTGTCTCTTGGACCATTTCTGGATTGGTAAGTTGAACTTGCCCGACCTCGGCCCAACAAACAGGTGAACGACACTTTTGACCGTAAAGTGCCTCAAAAGGTGCAGCCTTGATGCTAGCGTGATAACTGTTGTTGTAAGAAAACTCAACTAGTGGCAAATGTCTAACCCAACCATTTCCAAAGTCGATCACACAAGCACGTAGCATATCCTCCGAGTGTTGGATATTTCTCCTACGCTTAGCCATCAGAGTCTGCGGATGGTACGCAATACTCATATCCAAGTTAGTACCCAAAGCCTTCTGAAGTGACCTCCAGAAATTTGATGCGAATCTAGGGTCACGATCACAAATGATCAAGACAGGTATTCCATGCCTCGTGACTACCTCCTTCAGGTACATTCTCGCCAATTTCTCCATGGAATCAGTCTCTCTCATTGGTGTAAAGATTGCAGACTTAGTAAGTCGGTCAACAATCACCCAAATGGTGTCATATCCTTGCGACGACTTAGGAAGCTTTGTGACAAAATCCATAGTGATATTATCCCACTTCCATTGGGGTATCTCGGGTTGTACTAACAAACCCGATGGCCTTTGGTGTTCAGCTTTGACTTTAGCACACGTCAAACATTTGCTAACATAGGTGGCGATGTCGGCCTTCATATTGGGCCACCAATATAGCTTTTTCATGTCCTGGTACATCTTGTCAGAACCCTGATGGATGGAGTATTTTGATTTGTGGGACTCGTGCATGATCACAGTCCTCAAGTCACCATAACATGGCAACCAACTCCTGCCGTTTAAGCATAGGTTCCGTCAGCGCGGGGTTCCAACCTTTCCTTTGGTATATCCTTCCTGATCATACCACCTACATCTTCGTTCTTGAGATTCTTTGGTTTCTGTGCTTCGGTCTGAGCATTCAAGATTTGTTTAGGAAGATCCAAACCAATAGTCATCACTAAGGCTCGGACTCTTAATGGTTTAATTCGCTCTTTCCTGCTCAAAGCATCAGCAACAACATTTGCTTTCCCCGGGTGATAACGAATCTCACAATCGTAATCACTAAGCAACTCTAACCAACGACGTTGCCTCATATTCAACTCCTTTTGGTCAAGTATGTGTTGTAGACTCTTATGATCTGTGAACACCGTACACTTGGTTCCATACAAGTAGTGCCTCCAAATCTTTAGAGCAAACACCACTGCACCAAGTTCCAAATCATGAGTAATATAATTTTTCTCATGAATCTTCAGCTGTCGTGATGCATAAGCAATCACCTTCTCGTTTTGCCTCAATACCGCACCCAATCCTTTATGTGACGCATCTCAATAAACAATAAAGTTCTCAGCTCCTTGAGGGAGAGCCTAAGATGGGTGCGCCACACAACTTATATTCAATTGTCTAAAAGCTGCTTCTTGCTTGTCACCCCATTCAAAGGCGACTTTCTTTTGAGTGAGTTTGGTCATTGGCTTAGAGATTTTTGAAAATCCTTCAATGAATCTTCGGTAGTAACCGGCAAGACCTAAAAATTGATGAATCTCTATTGGAGTCTTAGGAGATGCCCAATCTTTTATGGATTCGATCTTGGCGGGATCCACGTAAATGCCTTGACTATCAATCACGTGGCCGAGAAATTGTACCTTAGGAATCTAAAATTCACATTTAGAGAATTTAGCGTACAACTCTTCCTTCTTAAGCAATTCCAAAATTGCCTTAAGATGCTCTTCATGTTCTTTCTTGTTCTTTGAATAAATTAGTATATCGTTGATAAAGATAATTACAAACTTATCCAAGTATGGTTGCACACTCAGTTCATGAGGTCCATGAATACTGCAGGTGCATTTGTCAAACCAAATGGCATCACTTGGAACTCGTAATGACCATACCGAGTCCTAAATGTTGTCTTCGAAATATCTTCTTCATGTACTCGAAGCTGATGATAACCCGATCGCAATTCTATCTTTGAATAAACACTAGATCCTTGTAGTTGATCAAACAAATCATCAATCCTTGGGAGAGGATAATGATTCTTTACCATCAGTTTATTCAATTCCCAGTAGTCGATGCACATCCAGAATGATCCGTCCTTCTTTTTGACAAACAAGACTGGAGCTCCCCAAGGTGAGGAACCAGATCTTATAAAGCCCTTGTCGGATAGTTCTTGCAGTTGTTCCGACAACTCTTTCATTTCGGAAGGAGCTAATCAATAAGGTGCTCGTGCTACAGGTGCAGCACCAGGCATTAAATTGATTTGGAATTCCACTTGTCGAGTCAGTGGAAGACCCGTCAAATCTTTAGGAAATACTTCAGGAAAATCTTGAACGATTGGTACGTCCTCAAGTCACTTCTCCCTGACTTGTCTTTAGTCTCTTTCGTAGTAACATGTGCTAAAAAGACATGATGTCCTTTTAACAAATATTTATGAGTTTTGGTGCACGAAATGATGTTTAAACAAGTCCTATTTTCCTGATTACTTTCGTCACCATGAACAATTAAGGTTTCATTTCCCCAGGGAATACGAACGATCTTCTCGGCACAATCAATGAGAGCGTGGTACTTTGACAACCAGTCCATACCGATTATGACGTCGAAGCTACCAAGTTCTATAGGCATTAAGTTGATGTTGAATGGATGGTCTAAGAAGTTTAATGTACAACCCCGGATGATAGTGTTTATCCCAATTATTTTCCTGTCGGCTAGTTCAACATCGTAATAATGGTCTAATGTAGTTGGTGTGATATTAATTAGGGAACTAAATGTAGTAGATATAAAACTTCTATCGGAACCAGTATCAAATAAGATAGAAGCATAGCGGTCATTTAGAAGGAACATACCCGTAACGACGTTGGAGTCCGAGTTTGTCCTCGCATTGCCCACCACATAAACCTTGGTTAGTGCATTGCCATTCCCATGTTGATTACCACGGTTTCCATTCTTCAGCTTCGGGCAGTCTTTCTTAAAGTGCCCCTGAACACCACACACATAACAAGTGACAGCATTCTGAGTTGTCCCAAAGTTCCCCGATTGTTATTATAACCGTTGGGACCAGAACTCCAACAGTCACGAGCCAGATGACCGATCTTCTTGCACTTATTATACCTGGGAGCACATGGACCTTTGTCATGATAGTTGCATTTTGTACACAAGGGAAGTGATCTCGTATACTCCCTCTTTTCACCAGGCCCAGCAATGTAAGCCCTCCTAGTGTTCTGTCTCTTGTTTTGTTGTTGGTGCCCCTGGTTGTTTCAAACATTAAACTCCAACTTCCTCTTCTGCTCAGCTTTCCTTTCAGTAATAGTAAGGACTTTTTGGTCCATTTGATCATTGGCAAACTCAATTGCTTTCTCCATCGTCTTGGGTTGATATTACATTACATTTCCCCGAATCATATCAGGAAGTCCACCAACATATTTCTCAACTTCCTCCGATTCCTCATTAACATCCTTCCACACATCAGTTCAAGCTCTTGAAAACGCAGATTATAACTTGCGACATTAGTACCTTTTACTTTTAGGTTCTAGAGCTCAATTTCTAACTTTTTGATTTCACCCCTTCGGCAGTACTTGACTAACATCATCTTCTTTAGTGCCTTCTAGTCGATAGCATAAGCAACATCCTAAGTAACAGTCTTCATGTGGGAGTTCCACCATGTTAGAGCATTTCCAAAGAAAGTGCATGTAGCAAACTTAACTTGGTTCTCTACAGCACAGTTGCTGATATGGAACACTGATTCCATCTTCTCGAACCATTGTAACAACACAACCACTCCTTTAGTACCCTTAAAAGTAAGGGGCTTGCAATTCGGAAAGTCCTTGTATGTACACTCATGGGGGGGAGGGGTACGCACAGTTCCTCTAGTTCTAGTGTCAGAATTGTGGCTTCCGTCGCCATGACCATTAGTGCTATTTCGAAGAGTTTTATGGTTAGCAAGTGCCGCAGACACTCTTGCTTCATTAGTTGCTCAACAACAGCAGCTGTCATAGGGGTAGCAGCCGTAGCAGCAGCAGCAGCCCTTGCAGCAACAGAGGATCTTCTTGGCGGCATATTGTTTTAATAACAACCATATAAAACACGTGAGTTTTCATAAACATCTCAACGTGACATGGGTACAACATATATATAACAAGATCACATCACACATTGATTATATAACATGACTAGGATCACAATACATAATAGAATTGAGATTGACATGACATGACATAATACAACACCTCATATATAACTGGGAAAACATACATGATTGTCTGATACAAGAAATGAAAAATACAAATTCTACTACCGTGCTAGCTGGGAATAAAACCCATAATACTTAGCCGACTAACATAATAATAGAATTGAGATTGACATGACATAATACAACACATCATATATAACTGGGAAAACATACATGCTTGTCTGATACAAGAAATGAAAATTACAAATTCTACTACCGTGCTAGCTGGGAATAAAACCCATAATACTTAGCCGGCTAACATAATGATAGCTATGAATATGACATGAAAATGTAAACCTAGGCAGAACTACTAGCACCCTCAGGATCATCTGCATGAGCCTGATCTCTAGCCTGAAGTGCCTGAATCTGTCCCAATGCCACTAACAACTGTCCTTGTAGTGATAAAACCTGTGCAATCAATGTCGTCATCAGTGACTCCTGTGAGGCGATACGGTAATTCTGCGTCTGGGTATGAGTCCTATATGATTGCAGTTCATAGTGAACTGCCGAACTCAACCTAACGGAATGTGCCCAAGCCTCTCGGGAAACATAGGCCTCCCGATCCAATAGTCGTGTAGTCTCATAGTGAAACTGTCCATCCTCGACCAATCCATAAACTATCTAAAATAATTGAGTCTGTATGTCCTGACCATCCTCGATTACAGCATAAATATCCTGAGTGTCCTGCTCATGTATCGCAGCGAGCTCGGTCACTCTAACATTGACCCCCTAGAGGGTCGTCGGTGCCACCTCCTCAATAGCCTCTAACAAATCTACCCACACATCCTTAATGCCATAGCCGACCTCCTCGGCTCTTTGACGTCTGATCTCGGCATCCATAGTGCCGATAAACCCATAATCCGCTCTATGACCTCCAGTAGGTCTAGGAGCAGCAGTAAAACTCTCCTCCAACTCATACCTCGATGTGAGAGCAGTTAGACATAACCTCTTACGAGGTGGTAACTCGGCATCGGGAATGTCCTCCCTACGGTCGACTGGTGGTGGTATGAATAGTGAGACTAGTAGTGGTGTTAGTGGTGATGAGGGAATCTGATGTAGTGGAGGTGACCAAGGTGATAGTGGAGATGGTGGTGGTGATGGTGGTGTAGGTGCGGCAGCATACTCAGCAATGCGTGCCTCCATGGATGGTGACATAAGTGGCTCAAGTTTGACAGTCTTCTGTGCCCTACGGAGACATATCTGAGCAAAGGGGACCTTAGTCTGAGGTGATCTGGTTGTAGGTGCAGACTCATCAGTCTCAAATGCCTCTGTATCCCCAGCTGAGGGAACATGGTCAACGACAGGTACCGCAGAAGAGTCAGCCAGAGCTAGGTGCTCCTCTTCCTCCTCGTCATCATCCTCATCATCAGTATCATCATCGTCGTCGTCATCATCGGAGGGCTCATCATCATCATCCCCTCCGTCAGCGGGATAATCAGCATGATCCTCCTCGCGGTCCTCCTCCGGATCCTCATCCGAATAGGAGTCTGCCACATAGCCTGGGGACAAGACGGTAGGTGAGGCATCAGCAGGTAGAGGCTAGTCCTCTAAGGGTGCCTCAGCATCGGCTGGCACTAAGTAGTCGAGGTACTCAGGTTCAGGTATGTATAGTACCTCAACAGGTGAAGGTGGGTGCTCAGGACCGGGCACGTAATTAGGAGATGGCGGGTGCTTAGGTCCTAGCACATAGTCCGGAGATGGCAGGGCTACCGACTGCAAAAGGAGTCCATCATATCTGTATACGATGACTCGTAGAGAACCTCCATCAAACAGCTCCTCATCAGCTCCCCAGAAGACTCTCCCTGGCTCGGAATCCGTGTAGACAGATGTGTAGGTGACTGTGGATGCCGAAGACATGACAGAATCTGTAACACTCACATAGAGTT